>OW051479.1:10630679-10866928 GCA_932521405.1 Oscheius sp. JU1382
GTTAAAAAAGCTCAAAGAGCGCGGAGTCAAAGTAAGTCTAATTGATCCCCTTTCCATGAAAAATCCTTTCCTAACCGGTGTCTCTTAAAAGTGCGCGAGCAATTACACGAAACCTGGTTTCATGCCACTGACTTTCGTGTCCACTGACGCGTTCGCTTGTCAGGTCCATTCTCAATTACGGCCTCACGACTGGCTGACAGAGGGCAGCGGACTAACTTGACAGTACACCCGATCTAAAAGAACATATAGAAGGGAATAGCTACAAACCATAAAAATGTTTCTATTAAAACCAAATTAATTGTAAACCCTCCCTACTCTGTGATCTACTTTAGTCCATAATTTTAAAGGTGTTTGGAATTCATCCCTGGCATTCTCTAAATTTCACCCCACTAAGTGACGCTGGCTCTCATGTCCAGTCTTGTATTATTGCGCTGTTTTATAATGGACTTCTCGCCTGCAAACCTGTCTTTGTCTAATACTCCCCAAATCCTATGCTCCTTTTCGGATATAATTTCCGCCCCAGCAAGCTCTAAAATGTTGTTTTTGGATCGGGTAATAAACTGGATTTATAGGTCGAATTGGGCATGCCCTATGAGATGTGGGATGAGCCTTCAGCCGAAATTACTCAGCTTCGTCAGGATTGCGAGCTCATTGTAGCGCAAAATGAAGATGACTTGACAGAGTGGTTCCTGAAGCGGAAAAAAGACCAACTCCAAGACTTTTTGTGTCGCTCCCGATTTCTCAAAGACAACGATGATCTCTCCTGTCTACCTCCTGCTTCCCCAAATGACGAACTGTAACTGACTTCCGATCTATCCAGTTCTCTCTCTTCCTCTGTATTTATTTACATTCATCAGTCTTCTTATGTTGTTTTCTTCGCGTGTGAGTCGCGAGCAAACCCACAAAACCAGCTAACGTAGTCACCGGGATTGACAACATATTTTTTGGGCTAATAAATTATTCTAAAGAAGAAGTGGAAGACTTTTGACCCTTTCCCTGGAACACCTTAGGACGCTCATGCGCAGGACGGCTCAAAGCCGCCTGGAGAGTGTAAACATTGAGCCGAGAGAGAGTTATCAAGACGACTTGCCGCGTACCGGCTGTTTTGATGGTTCATGGTTACGGTGTTATGTTTGTGCGCGAGCCGCCTGCGATTATCATGCGAGCCTATGTCACGAAACGAGCTTAGAACTCACTCTATTGGTATTACACCGTCTCCGACTCCGACGGGTTTCAGGCTTTTTGGCTGTTTGCCAAACGCGAGCGAAGCCAAACGGCAAAGTAAACCGCAAAAGCTTGACCAATGAACAGTTTATTCCGGGACGGAATGTGCCGAAATAAAGCTCTTCTCTTCAATTTTTAACAAGTCAGCGGAAATTTATTTTAAGCCAAAGAGTCTACTTAAATTTACTGCATTCTGGTCTTTTTTCTCGCGAAGAGTAAGTCAATCTTTCGTCTTCCGCATGTTTGCCGAAACCGCATGGCATCATTTTGTGGACCAATGTCCGACCAGTTAACGAATTCCTCAAACAAAAATCTTCATTCAATTCCAGAAAAAAAATCTGTCTTGGGGGCTTCGGAAGCCCGGAAATTTTCATGGTTAGGGGGGCAGAGTCTTTGTCTCCGGGAATTTTTGTAATGGGCAACTGAGAATGGAAGCAGATCACTGGAGGTAGAGAGAGAGACGAGTTGAAGGATCGCTGGGATGGTTGGATTGTAAGTCACGGGGAATTGGATCATGTTAGAATATGAAGGCAAATAACCAACTATGTACATAATTGTCAAAAAATACAGTCAACTCCATAGGAGTTCTAACAATAGAATAAGTTTTTTTCTTCTTGAAAGACAGTTCAGAGAGACGGAGTTGTGGCCAATGAGGGAATCAAACCAGCTGCAGCTAAACCACCAGGCCCCAGAAGAGCTGCATAACGCTTCCACATCATGTCCATATTTGTTGCTGTGGCAGCAACTCTGAACGAAGTACATTGGACTGTTACTATAGACGGCAACGTGTTTATTCGCATCATTTTCGGACCAAAAATTCGAGAAGAACTCTCTCTCTCTCTCTCTATCTCTCCCGGCATGACCCTCAAGCTAAGAGAGAGAGAGAGAGAGAGAGAGGCAATGTTGCTTTCCTGGTAGACATGCATGTTATTGTGAGGACCGGTCCTGGCCAGTGTCCCCAATAGGGGGATGCTTTTTACTTGTTCTGGCTTCTTCCTGTCCAACTCCCCCCTGTTTCAATCGTTTCTTGTCGTAAAAAGAGTAGTCATGGGACCCAAAGTGCAGTCCAGCCTCTACCACATTTTGAAAAACCGGTCTCGATTATCGAGCGCTTCTTGGAACCATGGGTTCGTTACTTACCGATTTGGACGACCTTCTCGCAACGTCCAATTTCGCACCTTCGCATTGTTCTTCAAATGAGAGAGGATCAACTTGGCTTTCGTCAGCTGGGCCTCTTCTGGCAGAGCGTCCCATTTGAAGTATCTCATGGTGGCTTCAACTACCAAGCGGATCTGAATATTATCAAAATAACGACAGTTCGCTGATGATGGTTCAATGACCTTCAAAACGCGCTGCACTTTTAGATAAGACTACGGTAGCGGTCTGATTTGTAACGGTTCGGGGAGGAGCGAGCGGCACTGAACGGTACT
This sequence comes from Oscheius sp. JU1382, assembly GCA_932521405.1. Taxonomy (NCBI): domain Eukaryota; kingdom Metazoa; phylum Nematoda; class Chromadorea; order Rhabditida; family Rhabditidae; genus Oscheius; species Oscheius sp. JU1382. The sequence continues at coordinate 10,633,334 of OW051479.1, forward strand.
CGACGAGATTTTCGCGTTTTATCCGGGATGAAACACACCTTGGGTAGTTGTCGCGACAGGAGGTGCGAAGCCGTTTCGCCGTGGAATGTCCTCAGACTGATTTGAACATTTCGGAGTTCTTCATCAGTGACGGATTCTCTCAAGATCTGCCAGGCGAAGACCTTAAAAAGACTTAGTTGTAAGAGCCGACCTCTTCTTTTTTTTGTCAGTGCCCCTGGCATTTTATTTTGGCTTTACGGAGTGGACTGCCTGCCAGTGGAAGTCGCCGCAGCTCTCGAAACTCACGCGCGGCAGCAGGCCACCACCACACGGCTCGCAAAATATTTGGTTAGACTCGCGGAAAACAGGTAGACGGGTGTGGGAGAAGGGGAAGGAGAGCACACGAGGCACACGAAAACATGAAGTTTTCGGAAGAGAGTATAAGCCCGACCGTCGTGAGTAAATTTGCGAGATATAGGCTGCCTCTTGGGAGCTTATTGACGCCTTTCCTGCTTTTTTGTGTACGGTAACAACAAGAAAAAAGGCGCAGAATTCTTGGATTTGTTGGGATGTCTCTCTCGTCTCGAAATCATCTCGCTCCCGACCCGTTTACTTTGAAAAGTGCCGTAACCCAGGAAGAAATCTTTAGGTTCCAATATTTTTAGAGTGGAAGCAGCTGGGCCGATTTTTAATGATCTCCAGGACGCCCCTTCTCCATCAAACATCTCGAGTGCTTGCCTCTGTCAGTTCCCAAGTTTCGACAACGAATTCCACCGGTTTACGCACGCCATATGTGTTTGCTTTTCATAATCTGCTGCGGTCAGTCGTGGGAATCGCCGCCGGAGCTACATCTGTTGTAACCCAATGCACACAGAAAAATTTCGTTTGCTCACACAAAGAAAGACACTGGTTTCGAGGTCCTTGTTTAACTATGTGTGTGAAAGAGGGAAGGTTCCAGATGGCTTCCTTTTTGACTTTCGACTGTTTGCTACTGTGTCGAGTATAACTAGTCTCACACTACACAAAAACACGCTAATTTAGGTTTAGGGAGTCGGGAGGAGTGAGAGAGAGACGAGATAATAGCAACATGAATTGTGATAGATGGAACTGGACCGAAAGGCATAAATAACAGACGAAATGTTCCTGTCGCCAATCCAAAAAAGTCAATTTTCGGGCGGCGGCGAAGGGGTCAAAAAATATTTTTGCGAGTTTTAATCTTCCCGGTTCAATGTGTTCTAGAGAAACCACAGTAACCGGTTTATGATCGTTTTGCTGTAGTCTTTACAGTTGATCAAAAGTTCCAATTAGACGCCTCTTTTTTTCTTCGATTATATCGCTGAAAAAAGTGCTGCGTGTGCCGGGGGTTCATTTCCGAACCGGTCGTCTCTTATCTCGGAAAATGGCTACGAGGTCATCCCCGAGGACAATGACCATAAAAAACGGTTCGAATGAGGTGTTCTTTTCGGCAAAAAAACACCTCCAAAATGAACTGGGTGGCATTGAGACCTTCGCGCCAAACCTAATGAGAAACGTTCGAAAAAAAAGAAGCGACCCACCTTGGGCTGAGTGGATTGAAAACTTCTTGCAGCTTTCTCGGCCGCTCGCTTCACAGCTCCTTCTGGAAAGGATCCATCCATTAGGAGATCTTTTTCTTCTCCCTGAGATTTTTGTCTTGAAAGAAAAATAATAAATAGAATCTCACTGTGCCATTCTCCTTTTGATGTGTGGCATCATCGTAGATCTCCTCCTCGTTCTCGTTTTCCCCCTCGGTCATATCTAAATCGCCGTCTGACTCTTCCTTGATCTCAGTTTTGGGCGATTTCTCTTCACTGTTTCCCGCCAGCATCGGACTTTCACTGCTGGCAGCGGCTGTCTCGGAAGAGACTGTCTGCGTGGGAGAGGAGAAAATTGACGTGAGTCTGCAATAATTCTGGTGTGAAGAAAATAAATCTGGTTCACCTCTGGTCCGGCAAGCGGGTAGCCAACAACTCTAGGACTATTGAAAGCTTCACGTCGATGTCATTTAGTCGAAGATGCAGATTATTGAGAGCTGCTTTTGCCTCCGGATCCAGAAAGGACAGAGGAGGCAGCTGCGCCATGGCTAGGAGGGATTCCAGGGTGGAACAAGGCGTTGAGCCTGAAACAAAATGCTCGATTTTACTGGTAATATAATCGTGGAAAAAAGAGATTTGGAGAAACCATCTGACACTGGGACCAATAGGGGGGAAAAGTCGTATAAAATTTGGTAGACCGGGTCGCGAAAACATCCTAAAAAAACTGGTACAATGTTTTGACCCTTACCATTTTTGCGTACCAAGCAAAAACATGCCCAAAAGATGAACCAAAGGTTGCAACTGTCAGAGTCAAAAAAGCGATAAACACCCACCAGGAACTTGTTTTTATGGAAGAGAGGCCATACGGTTAATGGCACTGTTTTGGCTAAAAGGTTTTGCTTCAGGGCAAAATTTCTAAAACCTACTGAATTTTGAAAGTATAGATTGCGCGTTTATTTAAATTTTAGCAGCTAAAAAAAGTTTAAAAAATCTATCTTGTAATTTCTTTCTTTGGATGCTAGGCAAGGTGTCATGTCGAGGAAAAGAGTACAATTGGCCGGCTACTGAAATAAGACAGACAGCTTTCGAAAGAGATCAGCTGTTCTACCCAATTGATTTTCAAGTGACTAGGTCAATAAAGTAAATATTATGACAAAACAGGACGAGTTCCTGGGTGTTCTGAGGAAAATCTCAAGTCACATGATGCTTTTTGACTTTAAAAAAAAATTATTTGGACAAAGTAGGCTAAAACATAAAGGCTATCGTAGAATTCTTGTTGTAGGATATTAACAATTTATAGAAAAGAAGCGAAGAGATTACGATAGATTGCGGACTAATCAACATACAAAATAATAAAAAGGAGATGGTAAAATAAAAATGATTTCCTCATCCAGCCTCCGGTCAAACACAGGGGGGCAAAAAGCGGTATGGAGTTCGGCACGGGCCGGGGAGGAGCCCGGGAATGTCCCGCCTCCACTCTCTACAGTAGGTTGCCCTGGCGGTTGAACCGCTCGGTCAACGTGAAGGACGGCGTGAATGAAAAACAGGCTATTGGGGGCAAAATTGGTGGAACTTGAGAAATTTAAACTGCGCTTCTTTTTTTACAAAAAAAAAAAGCAGAAACGAGAAAGAAGTAAAAAGCAGTGGAACTGTTAAAGCCTGGAACAACATGCTATTTGGAGACTTTAGACACAAATGTATCTAAACAAAGAGAGCTTCTTGAATAAACTTCCTCCTCGAGTATTGTTACTTCATAATAGTAAACGCTGGCATGATTCTTCGTGTGTAGTTTACAAACCTCCATGTTTATGTGCGCTACGTCTTTGGAAGGGATCAAGCGGTCACAACAAACGGCCTTGCTTGAAATGACATGATGAGCAGAACCGCTTTATTTCTTCGTAGTTATTTCTCTCAGAATTTGAGGACATTTTTATTGACTAACACTTCTTGGGGATAAGAAGACTAGCGGAAATATCACAACCCATCGGAAAATCTAGATAAGTAGTTCTAAAAAAGGTACTTTTAAACTTTTATTATAAAACAAAGAAGCGAATAATAATGATTTTGCTTCTAGCACGCCTTATATTGTAAATAAAAGCCTCCTCTAACATCACTCTCATTAGTCTCAAATTGAACAAGAATATTTCCTGTAGTTCGGATTGTACTTCCACTGACATCGAGACCAGATAACCTGCAATGATTTATTTTTCCTTCCAATGTTAGCTACTTACGTAACAAGGTCAGTTCCGTTTGAGTTCCAGTTTTCATCGGCTGGAATAAATCTTACCCTATCTTTCCCACTTTCTAACTCATAATACACAGTAAAACAAGTCGTTTTTGAGCCATCTAGTCCCTGAATAATAAATGGTTTTATAACAATTTGAGGAGTACCAGGAACTTGATTTTCTGTGTCTGCCAGTTACAATATCTATTTTTTTGAGGGCTTGGCAGCCATGAGGAAGTCGGATCCGTAACCAAACTGTAGCTAGCAGGAATTGACAAATTAGCAGCAATACTCGTTGGAGTAATAGGATCTGCCGAAAATTTTATTGTGCTAGCACAAACTGAAAATATTTTAGCATATTTTTGCCTTACCTGTATTTCCTGACAGCAAAAACTTATTGACAAAAGTCGTTACTGTATCTTCCGAATTGTCTTGCGGATTATAGAAACTCCAAGGAGTGTTTTTTAATCCATTTGTTACGGTATGAAATGAAGTAGAATCTAATTTATAAGCAAGATAAATTGGATGAATGTCGTTGTCAATAAATCTGACATTTTGCAAAGTTGATAAATCTGCAGGTCTATAAATTTGTGTGAGATGACTTTATTTTAAAAATTTCACTCACACTGCGTTTGAAACGACTAGCAAAATCCGTTGAGCATTTAATCTTGAGTTTTGGAAGGCCATTTCAAGGCTATTGTTAATACTAAATGGACTGTCAGTTAGAGTTAATGGAGTCAAAGCTCTAAAAGTCTTTTTTTTCTCTCCGGGAAAATTTTAAATATACGCAGTGTAATTTGTGGCTAATGTTTGAATTTGAGGAAGACTCCTAATTTGTAACGAAACATCTGTCGCATCAGAATGCCAAGCCTATAATTCTATTTTTCTTTCTGACCATAATATTACCTGAAGAAGAGCACCTGAATTAATTGGTGTCATGGAATTCAGAGCCAATCTTGTTTTTGCCACTCCAACGTCCGAAGCATTCCCAACGATTATCCCTGTGGCTATTTTATCAATAATATTGGCGGCAAGTCCTCTCATCTAAATTACTCACTCAGGTTCAAGATAAACTGACTTCTACAAAAACATTATTGTTATATAAATTTTTTCCTCCGTCTACCATAATCAGTAAGTCATTAGAAATAGCAGCAGGATTTCCAGTTAAATCACCAATGTAAGGGACTCTAAATATCAATTCAAAACAATGCTATAGTCTATTTTAAAAAATGAAAGCTCATCCAAACAGTGCGGGTCATTTTCTTATCCTAGTAGCTAATTGTATGACCATTATTTTATACTTTTTCTTCGTTTTGTCTTCTTTGTACTTGAAAAAAAGACAAAACGAAGAAAAATAGGATGAGAAAATGACCCGCGCTATTTGAGTGAACTTTCATTTTATGCTCCATTTTTCAATAGACTATATGCTCCTACGTTGTAGTTGGAATTGAGGTTGTAGGCACTACTGGTGGGCTTGTAGAGAATGAAACTTGGGTGAAAGTAACCAAGATGGAAGTAGCTATAACACAATTAAAAAATGATATTTTAAGTCTAATACCCCCCGTCGTGCTGACATCAACTCTAACATATGGTGTGGAAGAAGCAAGTGATGGAAGGTCTGGTGTGCTTTGATTGATACTATAACTCGTATCTAAGCTAAAAAAGATTTCCTACGTTATAATAGGAGTAACACTTTGATCATTATTAATATTACTAAATACTATTGTTGATCTATCAGCATCGGGGCTCCATTGAACTTTAGCGTATTTCTATAATGGAATTTTAAAATTGTTTTCTATTAACTTACTCCTACACCCTTGCTGGAATCTCCACTGTAAAGATAATAAGAGCAAGTTACTGGACATGCATTACTATGTTCGTCGAATCCACCTTGAACAAAAAAATTTGGCGTACCCATTTCACCATACGTCTGATTTTGATAGTCACAGAAACAGTCAGCACTTGCCCCTAAAAGCTCTTATTCATTAAATAACGGATAACAAACCCGTTACGAGAGCAAGCAAAATCGTCGCCCTGATAATCATGATGGATGAGGTATAAATGAAAGCCGCGGGCGTGGCCAGTTACCACTATCAGTGAGTTCCTATCAGCGCCAAACTAGGCAGTAAAAAGGATTTTAACGCTTCCGCTGGTGCAAAGGATCCGGGAAGAAGAGTTTTTTAATTTGGGTGGAGTCAATTCAAACTACTCTAAAAGACGCATAAAGGTAGGCGTGTGATAACGTGCAATAAGCTTTGAACTTCTAAGTTTTCCATTCAATACAAATTTCTACACTCTGTACTCATAGGAATCCTTGTTCTTTTTGGAAATACCAAATCCTAGTAAGCGATGACAAGCTTTCTGTGATTAATTCATTCCAATTTGACGCTTATCTTCCGGCGCCAACTATCGAGACAAAAAGACCATTCGAGTCAAAGACAAAGAGTGATTTCCCTTCGCGAATAATTCATTTTACAAAAAGAGATGGGTTTGTCTTATCTGGCTCATTTAAGACGGGAAGGCAGCTAGTGTTACATAAGTAATATTGAATCCACCAAAAACGCCACTTTCATTAGTGAAAAATTGAATTTTAGTTGTTCCATTCGTATAAAAGCTTGAGGAGCCTATATCAGCTCCGGAAAAGCTGAAGAATTCCTCAAGGAAATGTTGCTTCCTCTCTCACCTTGCAACCTCATCCCATCCGTTCATTCCATTGGCTTGGTAGAAATTTAAAAAGTCTTTTCCAGCCTCGAGCTCATAAGACACAGTAAATTGGATTACATTTTGATCGATCGGTGGCTGAAAATCTTTTTTTGTACAATAAGAAACCTACAATAATAGTGTAGGTCACATCATGGAAGTTACAGTATCTTCCCTTTTGATGGTTCTCCAACGTAGGATTTGAGACTTTTGCGTAATTTTCTGGATAAATAATTGGGCTCTTTGGATCCATTGTATCAATAGAACAAACTAAATTTAGAAAATTAGGGACGATCAAATACTAATAACCATTATCTGCCGTCAACAAGTAGCCATCGAAGAAATTTTTCATAGTAGTTTCTAGGTTAGAAAGATCCGCAACATTGATGAATCCCCATAGAGGCGGTTTCAAATACTGTTTAATTAAGTTATTGTTATCATTGCTTAGCTAAAAGGGGGTGATTTTACTTCTTAAAAACTTGCTCCGTATGCTATGAAAGTAGGATGGACATCTAGATTTTTAAAAAGATTTGAGCTATCATCACTTGCAAGATTCACAATATCAGACGGCCTAAACAATATCATATTTTAAAGCTTGACTTACACACTTGAAGCGACAATAATCAAAGTTCTTTGGGCAGTAAGTCTAGAGTTTTGATATTCATAGTTTGGGCTATTGCTAATAGAAAACGGAGAGTTTTTCGAATCACCAAGCAGGCTTGTTAATGCACTAATTGAGAATTAAATAATTTCAAAATAATTATGCTTACGAAACATAAGTAGTGTTTGTATTTTGAATTTGGAAGAGATTTTTAATTTGTGCGGAAATAAAGTTCGGAGACTCATTCCAAGGAGTCCCAATGTTTTGATAATTTATGTTTGTTAAATAGCGCAGAGTCATTCTTGAGCCAAAAGCTGGAGAAGCCGTGGCATTGGCTGCATAGACTGCATTTGGATTAAAGGAATCAACAATAGCAGAAGCTAGGGTTTTTGTCTAAAAACGTTATTCTAAAAGGTCTAAAAATTAGTAGCTACATCGTTAAAAGCTCCGCCCTTACTATCTCCGTTTGCACCACCATCCACCATGAATAAAACATCGAGAGAAATAAGACTAGGATTTTTTGAAAAAATTCCGGGATAAGATGTCCTATAAAAAGTTAGTGAAATAAATCGAAATACGTTGGAGGATCAGAAGGCTTAGTCGATGGAGTAGCGGTTGGCCTAGCCTGTTGCGTTCGAACAAGAGTTGTAAGTATTTGAACAGGTGTTGTCATATTCAGATAAACACAAACGTATTGGCCGGAAGATTGAAAAGCTTTAGCCAAAGGGTTGTTAAAGGTTCCACTGAAATTCATTTTTGGCTTTTATAAATAAAGGAAGCGCTCGATTTCTTTTTTTTTTCGTAGTAATCAATAGAATAAAAATACCCGAAAAGAAGTGGAGTTGATGTATCTGGTGTACCACTGCTGTTACAATTGTAAATGTATATTGTATTCGCTCCGCCGTCACCTTGCCAATTTGCTACGGTATAATTCTAAAGCATTTAAGTTGAGCTGAAATATAAGAAGACTCGCTCCGATTCCCAAGCTGCTGCTGCCCGAGTTGAGGAAGAAAACACAGTTTTTAACGCATGGATTACTGCTAGAGTCGAAAGGATTTTGTATAAAGAATTTCGGCCAATTATTCGAATCCCAGCCGTTAGGTGGCTGATCTGGATAGCTGCATGAGCAGTCATCCGCAGAGAAGACACCTAGAAAATTTTAGTTTAAGGATAGTACTCAGTATTGAGCTAAATTTAAAATAAGATACCTGCTGCCAGTGACAAAGCAAATATCCAAAGCATTCCCCGGCTGCTACGAGAAGGTGTGCCATACCGCTATCATTAGAAGAGTCATTATCACACTAATCCCTCCTTAAAAGTTATCAGCTTCTTGTCTCCATAGAAATGTTTCAGATTTGAACCGTAAAAGCTTTATTTCACATTGCAAATTCACAAAATGATATAAAATATGTTCTCTGTAAGATCAGACAGCATCTGCAAATTGCTCAGGAGAATTGATTTCATGATCGCACTGCGGACAAAAGTGAAGCGAGGAAAGAAGTCCACATAAACGGACACGGACGATCGTCATCACGAGAGTCTGAATTATTCCATTTTCATCCTGAGTCCCAATTGTTTATTTTGTCACTTCCGTTTAGAACAAAAATATGTTGTTTATCTTGAGTTTGAAGCAACTTTACGAACAATAGTCGCATAAAAGTTCTAAAACGTTGATAAAACATGTCTTTTTTCCAACAAATATCCGAAATTTTAATTGCTTATTATTATAGTAGAACATCGTAAAAATATAGCTTTGCCATCCCCTTGAATATTCTAGAAATGTTTTCAATTATCCCAGACGAGGCTTTGTTTTACTGCCGCAAAAAAAAACCAATTTTATTGGAATTCTATTGAAAAAAGGCTTACGTGGCAATGTGGGCATCTGATCATAAGACAATCTGTATTTCTTCTGAAGATTGTTCGTGATGGCATCGGAAGATTGGCATTGGGGGGAGCATCAGCCATTCTAAAATCAAGTAAATTAAAAAGAAAGCCAATCTCGGCAAAATCAAAAGCAACAATGGCAAAACTTGTTGACCGCAGGGTGATTCAGAGAGGATCGATGGGGATAAGACTTTCGGTGGATCATAAGGTCCTTTTTTGGAATCTTTTCTAGATGTTCTGTAAACAGGATGGCCGCTTATGAAACCAACTCGAAAGTATAAGAATTTTATGTTGATCTGAATTTTTAATAGCCGGAAACGGTCTATATTCCCACATAAAAAGCTTTCCAGCCAAATTCAACAGCAACTTTTTTTTCTCCTTTGCTTTCTCCCATAGAGACAAACCAGTCCAGCCAATTTTGTCTGCTCTTCGTCGTCTACTCGTCTCCGACTGACCCAGTTGCTGCTGAATGGCCAGCCGTTTTTCCAGCCTTCACGTGACCGATTACTTCTCCATTCCTCTCCCTCAATGATCCGTAAAAAGTTCTCTGTAGAGTTTATTGTTTACGAGAAACCTGTTCATAAACAGTGACCGGGTTGTCTCACTGCTCACGTCGAAAACTTGAGACATCAATAGGACGCCGGCTCTTTTTTGGAGGCTATCGTTTGCTTAAGAGACCTTTGGTCACCCTGGTCTTACTGACCGCCGAACGTGTCAATATCACCATTGAAAGTCCTTCCTAGAAAGATGAACAGGGGTGAAAAGCAGGATTAGCCACCCTTTTCCGTCTTTCAACAAACAACTGATCTGATTTCTTAACAGTCCACAAGGAGGGGGTGGAGGTTTGGGGATCGGGGGTCAGACTCCCCGGCTCTCTGTCTCCCTCCTCTTGCATCGCTCTCACTGTCCGCGCACTCCTCTCCGCCCCACTGACCGCCCCGTTCGGGGGTTTGCGCTCCTCTCCGATTTTCGTACTATTTCATACTACTCTTACTATTTGCCCCATTTATTTACTGATGCTATAGCAGCTTAGGACCAGCCGCCCAAACAGCCCCCCAAGCGAGATTCCGTCCAACTTTCCAACCTTGTTGTGTAGGCCATCATCCACCCCCTGCAGATTTCTTTCCGAATTCTCCCACAGCGAGTAGCTTTAAAATTATTCTGGCCACTAGATGGACTCAATCTTGTTTGTTATGACTCATACCTGATTCACAAAGAAGTCGTTTTCTCATGAAGCCGCGCGTGGAAAAACATATTTGCTGGCGCGAGTTTAGCCTCACGGTGTTCGCCAGTAGTGCACTTTGACGGCTTTCTTCTCTCTTTTCCCGCACATCCAATTGAAGAAAAGAGAGTAAAAACTGTAAATCTACTTTCCTGTGAGGCTGCTCTCACACGTTTTTATAGCCCCTACGAATAAAAATGTAATTCTAGAAGTCTGGGAATATTCTCCTGATTTTCTCACCGTACTATTTTTTAGACTGATAGTTCCCTGATTCACCTTTTTGAATCAATCGCCCCCACTGTCTCAGTCACCCAAGCCATTTTTTTTCGCTTTTGATCTGTCAGTAAATCTCTTGTGAGATCGCTAGAATCAAATAAACAGAGGTAAATTGACCTCTGTCGTCATGTCCTATAGGAAATAATTACCCATAGCTCTTCGTCAGAGGAAACTTTCCAAATCCCCACGTAATATGTCAGCCTCGCAGCCATTGATATAGCTTTCACTCATCTCAACTGGTGAAGCGCACTCGGTCGGTTAATTATTCGGACGGCTAGCCAGGGGAAAATAGTCGAAATTGAGCTGCCTAAGTTGCTAATTAGTGTTGGATAGCCAACTCGAGAAGGGAGCTCTTTTAGTCCCTCAGAACTTCTCTGTCTGGTAAATTTCAGTTGCTTTTTGTGAGATTAATTTTCGCTTTTTCAAAGCATAATCCAAAGTTCAAAACCCAGCTCAAACTTTCTCACCTTTCCATCAAGATGGCTAGCACATGTTGCTCCGTTACAGCTTTCCATAATCTTAGCTCGGAAGGCTCTGAAAGCAGGTGAGATGTTACAGCCTGTGCTCAAAGTCCGCCAAGGAAAAGAACATTAATTTTGCAGAAAATCCCAGCAGCAGCAACTGCTTCCTTTTTCTCTCGTGTATAGCGACCCTACCAGTCCCAATTGCGTGTCTTCTCCTCAAGTGTTTTCTTACAATCTTTGCCAATTGCGTTTCACCTTATTCTCGGGTTACAGTAGCCCCTAGAATTTTTAATTTAAGGAATGTCTCACACATTCTCGCGCAATAAAATGTTTCTTTGTTTAAGAAATTTGGTCCTTGTTGTGACAGCTGTTGTCTATGAGTCAGCGAGAGAGAGAGAGAGGAGAGCCTCTGCCTGACCTTTGCCTCTGGCCAGCCGGCTGTCATGTGAGCCACAAACAACTCTCTGACTCAGATCTCGTTTATAAAGCTCAACTACAAACCTTCTCCAGTTTCCCGCAGTGCTAGCCGGTGTCGGTTGTCCTTTTTTAGAGGGTCTGAAACAGTAGTCGAGTCTTTTCTGGCCATTATTGAAAGTCATTTTCTTCGTGATCTATGTTGCATTGAGGTTGTCGAGATGGTCTCCGAGTAGACTCTCCCAATGACAGCTCAAATAACTTGGCAATTAGTTTTTGAACACCAGTTTGCCCCACTCAATGTTCCAAAGCGCCTTTGGTCTCAATTCGAATGTCAAAACTGAACAAATCCCACCAAAAAATGAAACGTCAGCTGATCAAATTATCGGGTGGGCGGTTTAAATTTCATCTGTGCAAAAAAAGATAGTTCCTTTCTTTTAATTTTAATTTTACTCACACCAGACAAAAAGTTCGACCGGTTTCGGTTCCACTGAGGTGGCGCCCTCACAACCTTGGTTACTCTTCTTCCCTACTCTCATTTGCTTCTCTTTCTCGGCCTTCTCACAAATGAATTGCTTTGTACAACCCATCCTCTCCACGATTCGATTAATTCGGACCCATAGCCAGCCCCCAACACTTCTCTTTCTCTCTCTGGATGTGACTAGCGGCTACTTTTCGTTCGGACTGGTCTCGTACCGTCCGACCCTGTTTGCCCTCTTTTGGCCTCTCGCCAGCCAACCTGCGTTTGTTGACGCCATTGTGCGACTCTACGTGCGCGTGTGCGTTCGTCTATTCTCCTCACACGCCTTATTAGCCGCATCCAGTTTCGGGGTGAACGAGGGAAGACGTACGAGAGAAAAATCCAGAAATTTCTGGAAAAATTTCGCTTTCATCCCGCCAAGAGATTATTGTGTACTACTACTGCAAGATTTGTTCGCAAGACAGGGCCAGTTTGTGGTCATTATTATACCAACTTTTTGATCTGAAGGATCTCCTGCTACTAAAATTGATTAAAAAGATTAGAATAACTTCCCCAGGCCATGAGGAGAAGAAGTAGATGTTTTCGGTTGTAAACAAAAGTAAAGCTACGTGTTTTGCTCCAAGTCGAATAAAACAAAATGTTGCTGTGCTTTCGTAAGATTCAGAAAAAGCCAAAACATATGTTTACGCTAGAGCTTCTTCTCAACGTTGCTGTAACAGACCCCATTCTCTCTTTTTTGGTCGTTTAGCTCCTGCTGATAGCTGTAATCCAAGTTGCATCACTTGTTACGAATTATTGGCCTATCTTTTACGATATAAAGAGTGACGCAGGACGACCATGGGTGTGTCCGGTTGAGCTACTGGAGAGAAAAGGTCAGGGAGTAAGTCTTAAAATTTCAAAGAACGCCAGCTGTCAGCTTCCTTGAGCCTTTGATCTTATCAGTTTGTTTTTTGACTGTCGCATTCTCACAGCCGGCCTAATCCTCTCGCAACACATGTGTTTCCACAAAAAGTATGCCGGCTGGCCAGAGAAAAAAAAGCTGCGACAAAAATGCGGTCGCTTGACTCATTCCACCCTCAACTGGTCCTCCTGTCATGTACATGATCATCCCTCTCTCTCCCCTCGTCTCCCTTCACATGGTCAACTTTATTTACTCATTCCGGGATGTGCTGCCGTTTGCTTTTTACCCGTACTTCCGCGTTCATTGCTGCTTTTTTGGCTGGCGACAACCTCCTCGCTTTCACACAGGCTCAAGCCCCCCGGAAATGCTATCCTTCCCCCTTTTTCTCACATTTCTTTTTTTGCTCACATGAGCTAAGCTATAAGGCTATTTTCAACCGCAGATTAGAAGGATTTACTGGCCAGCAAAAAATTGGCTTAGAGAATACGGTAGAGGATATGCACGTCAGTTCTTTTGTGGAGCCTCTCTTTGTATTTTGGATTTTATATGGAGGCGAGGAGGAAATGACGAGACAAGCTTCCTGAATCTGCATCCAAGCTAATAATTTCGGTCAAAGCTGACAAGAGCTGTGTTTACTTCCAGACTTTCCTGGAAGCGAAGTCCCTCATGCGGGCAGCTCTCTAATTTTATCCCTCTGATCTTTTCAAAGACAAATTTTCCTCCTCACAACTTGACAATATGATCTTCCCTTTTCCATGACTCATCTACTTCCAAGTAAACCACTCAAATCCCCATTTCTCTCTCTCCTCTCCTCCACCCCGACTAACAGCCTCAGAAACCGGCTATATAGAGGATTGTTGTGCATCTGGTACGAGCTGTTTTGGGGCTGCTTTGCCTTCTCCTAAAGAATTCACTCCATTGTGCTATCTGTTTGTTGTTTCCAGCACATCCATGACATCAGCTCATTCTTCCCTTCTTAATTAGTTGTTTATTCTACAAAAAAAGTTGTCCTTTTTGCTCTCCTAGGAGTGCATAATTAATCGAATCACAGCAGCTTGTGCCATCATGGGATTGCAGGTGTTCTAATTTGATTGGAAAAATAAGCGGTACCAGGGGGTGGTCAGTCGGTACGCTGCACTTTTTGTGTCAACTTTCGACCGATCGCACGGTTCCGCACTTTGAGAGCTTGTTTTGAAGCACTTGATTAACTGATCGCTTTTAGCTTCTCTTCATATTTCCTTCTTTTTTTTCTTGAATTGAAAGGAAGTCTTGTTTGCTCGGCGTAGAATCTGTAATGAGAGCAGACTATTTTGGTGGGCAAAGGAAGTGCCGAAATATAGCTCAAAAATTCGTCGATAGGCAGCCTAATCTCACAGTTTTTTGGTCTTTCAATCCTGAAGAGGAAGCCAACCATTTGGCGCAGTTCTATGATCAATTGCAACACCTAGACGCCGGCTAAAAGTTATAGAAGAACTTTATGGGAAACGGGAAATGAGGAAAGCCCTTCATTAGATATGACGTCGGTGAAGTGACCACTGAGTGGGTGTTGGTCTCCCGAGGGCATATTGATTGCGGGTATGGCGGCACCCTTCTTCTTTAGCTCAACAACAAACAATCCAGAAGGGTGGTCCCTTTCCTTCAGTTTTTTACTACTTTTTTTGAAAATTTTGAAATTTATGATATTTTTGGGGCTCACAGATTACAGAGACAGAGAGATAGAGAGTCTTTATCCTGCATGGCCATCGCTCTGGGATATAGCTAATTTTAGTGCTCACAGAGAGCGCGAGAAAGAATTCCCGACGGGCGTCTCATTTCGACGATTAATAGCCGCTAGCGACTGTCGTCACGCTTGCTTATCGGGGTGTGAGCCCGACGAGAAAGAGTGAGTGAGAGAATGAGAGCGAATATCACGAAAACGACCACCGACCTTTAAATTATTTTATTTATTTGCTCTCTACATGGACATTTTTGGATTATTTTTCTGCTTCGCAAAAAGCTTCAGAGCAAAAATATCAGACAGGAAGTCAAACTTCCGAGCCTATTTTTAGACTTTTCTCCAGACAATACAAAAATCATAAAGCAACAACTACTTCCGGTAAGCTTATCATTTTGATTCGCTTCCTTCCGATTTTTCTTTATGCTTTTGCGACTAATCTTTACGAACTTCTCTTCTCAAAGTTTCAAAACAAACAGCTCTCTTATCAGTTATACGACCCCATTTTTCCAACTAAATTTCCAGGACTCTCTCTCTCTTTTTTTTTGTGATTTTATCGCATCCCAATTCGAGAAATGTGCTTTGATAATTTGTTTGGTTGAAGCCAGCTTATTGATCCAAATAGGATTCAAAATTTTTGCCGCTGCCGAGTAGTCATTAATCGGCTGATTGTTTTTGTTGACGCTCGCTCGCAACGTCGCCATTTGGCCCATAGAATTTTTTTGATCGTACAGTTGCAACTTTTGTTCTTCTCTTTTCTCTCCCGCATACATTCTCTCTCAGGAAACGTAATTATTCCACAAATTTCCTGGAAAGCCCAGTTCGGTCGAGCACGCAAAACAACAAAAATTACGCCATCTGATGTCATTGTGTGTATGTTATCCGACTTCCTCTTCTCCCACGAGAGACAAGTAATAAAGCCCAAATTGGCCAAAAAAAAAAACCCGGGCAAATCCGCTCACAAAACCCTCAATAATTTAGAGTGGGATGGTTTTCTCCTAACGACCTCTTTTTCCCCTGAATTTTTGTCCGCTCTCCCTAGGCCGTTCCCTTTCGAACTAATAGGATTTTGGCAAAAGGAGATGACTCTGACCCTTTTTGAGGACAACGTTACTGGAACGTCGTGATCTCTTGTAACCTCACAGCTGAGTCTAGACGCCGAGACCACCCTCCTTACCGGTTTTCTCTAATTGTGATGGATAACCGCCGGTTCTTTTCTTGTTTTCGTGAGCTTTTTACGGGCAATCTTATTTTCTTTCGGCAAAGGTCTGCGTTGTATGGTTAGTCGGGTAGCTGAAAGAAAAGAGGAGATTTTTCTATTGAAAAAGGATTCTCCCATTATTGTTCGTTGAATGAGACCATTCACAGAGAGAAAAATGATGGCTTATTTGTGAGATATTTACCTCAAACCTAATTGACTTTCCCAGACCTTTCTCTCTCTCTCTCTTTTTCCCAGTCCCAGATAGAAAATAAAGTTTTTCAGGAAGCCGACTTCTCCAGCCCCCTTCATTGTTTTCACTGACGGAAATTTATTTCAAAGCATCAATGCTCATCTCCCAGCACGGTCTCGTCTCACAGAAATTCTCTAAAAGGGCATGACCTTTCGGTGTTCTTCTCTCTCTCTCTCTCTCTTCAGCTTTTCGTGCCAGCCGCGCGGCCTTCTCGCCGTTTGACCGTGTTTAGACGGTGAATGGAAAGGAGGAACACATCGAATGCGTGTGATCGCATCGATTTATAGTCGGCCGCCTTCTATTCATCGCCGCGACCCACTTCGGTGGCTTGGGGGACGGAAGAGACCAACATTCCTGGCTTATTCTCTGCCTATGCATCTATCATTAGTTTTTACTCGGCGAATCTTCTCTATCTAGCTGGGCCTCCGCTAAAAACAGCTAATTTTCTATCATTCTCTTTCAAATTTTTGACATTTTTCTCTGTTTTTATGTGTTGGTGGCCCCCCTCGTTTACACAAAACACAAATATTTTGGGCTTTTTGCCGGCCGGTAAATGCGAGGGGCAAATGTTCTGCCACAATAGGAGCAAAATGTCATCCGTTGAAATCTCTCGCTTTCCCCCGAGCTCTAATTGATTCTTTAGCGCAACGCAAATCTCTAATTTTTATTTTATTTCAAATCAATAATATTTTTCTTTCTACTCGGCCCTGTTACAGATTTCACGCCTGTTTGGTTTCTAACTTTCCCGCAAAATCTCGGCTAACAGGGTCGTTACAGGCTACGTTTACCTCCTTTCAAGGTTATTAGGCTAGTGTAGTGCGGGGTAGGGGTGACCTTTGGATCCTTTGGGCTCTCGATTCGCTTTTTGCTTCTCTGAGAATCGGAAGTGATTGTTCTCCTCCCTCTCTCCTCATAGTCTGACTCATAGCATTCGGCCAAGAGAGTATTGTCTGTTTTTGGGGACAACTTTATCGGTCGGGCTTGCTCCTGTTTCGCGACGAGAACCTGTTGGCAGCTTGGCCGCATTTCTTCTTTCCCATTGCTTTCGAGAAAAAAAACTTTTGAGGTTCCCTCTATCAATAGCCTAAGGCCCGTCACGTCATTCGGCTCCCACAGAAGCGAACGCGAAAGGAGCCGCCCCTCGAGAGCCCAAGCAAAATGCGACGGCAGCACGAGGCTCAGCCCTTGTGCGCGTTTCCTCCTCTGACACATGAGACACTCTCCTTTTTGCCTTAGGCCTCTTGGTGCTCTGCACGCGAAAGACTCTTGCAGCAGTCCTTTTTTGCCAGCTGATTTTTGGCTAGTTCCAGAAAAAAGCCAGAAAGAATCATGACTGTGTCAGTGTTTATTGAATTAGCTGCTGACTGGACGTCATTTCTGAGTTATGAATGGGCACTTTCTTCGAATATTTTCAAAGCAGTTCTCTCTCACTCTCCTCTCAAAACAGCTAAAAAGTTCCGGTCGGACATGGCTTTTTGCAACGCGCGCCAGATCTCTCTCTCTTTCTCTGCCTAACTTTTCTCCTAACTCCTTGCAAACATTTCCTTTTTTTTCTTCGCATGCTATCATCTAATCTCTGAATATTTTGGCGGCTTTTCATTCGTATATAATTTGATTCGCTGGAAGCCTGTTCAAGTTTTTTGGAGCCTACTTTTTCCAAAAATAAGTTCTTTATGAATAATTTCGAATGCTTTTCGGTGCGTAGGTAGCCCTTCAAATTTTCCACACTGCCCACGTGTGGTAATCTAGTTGTTTTTAGCTGTCTTTTCCGTTCCAGCCAGCTGACGATGACGGAATTCGCGTTCGCGCAATTATAATTGTGTCTTTCGGCTTCCCCCGAGAAATTGACGTCACAACTTAGAACTTCTTTTGTCTTTTTTTCTTCGCGAATGCGTTGATGCTACCTTTGACAAAAACATTAAAAATGCGGCCCTTAAGAAGTAAAGGGAGAGCTCAATTAGGGAGACAGCCCACGCGCTCACAAGCGAGTGACGTTTTGGGAGTCCGGCCCCAACAAACACAATTAGTCCAGGGGGGACCCCTAGAGTCGGCCCGAGATAGTTTACGATCGTTATCTGCCCTCTGACCCAGGCTGATAGAAACAGGCGGGAACTATCCGATTACAATAAGCAACGCAGACATTTGGTCACATTTGTTGGGCCAACTCATGTTTTTCCTCAAAGCTCATTTATCTTTCAACGTAATCTTTGTCCCCTTAGCGTAATTTTTTAGCCGTTTTTAAAATCCCAAACACTACTTTGCAAAACAAATGTCGCCCAGCTACGAATCTCAGCCGTTCTGCGTTTCGCCGGGGAAAACAATCTTTTTTTTTTAAATAATTAAATCATCCTTACAACATATTTCTCAAAAACTGCGAAAAAGTCCGTATTGAGTCCACTTCGGTGCGAGCAAACAATTCTCATCTTTCACGCCCTTGTGGGGGAGGAGAAAGGTTGGTCAGAAATAGTGATGTGAGAATAGGCTCTACCCCTAGAAAACATTAATTCCGATCCTTGTGATGCAATTAAGCCTCTTCCGCCCTCTTTAACCCTATGAACTCGAAGCCCTCAGTTTCTCTATACTCCTCTTCCTCTACTTTTCTCCTCGCTTTCATTCGTCATTTCTATTCTAGAAAGCCAGTCCTTCTTTCTGTAATTAGCTAACCAAAAAAGCCGTAATTAGGCCGAGATGTTTTCCATTTTCCACACGTCATGGTGGTATAAAATTTCGAGAACACCCAGCCCCCCACGCCATTTTTGAGAATATCCTGACGTCGCGGGAAAATAATAATAATTAGTAGCAGAAAATGCTGGTCGATGGAACGACGACTGTTTTTCAACCGGGAGAAAAGGCGCAATTATCGAATATTCAATGCAGCTGCACTTGCTTTAGCTGTGGATTAGATTTCCGAATTCCTGTTTTGCCTTCGGCTCGAACAGAATTCCGTATTGAGCCGAAAGTAAGCTTGCAATATTCTCTGGAAATGGCTTATTAAAAATGGGCACAATGTCTGAAACCTTGGGTGACAAGCTGGAATTTCCGATCGGAAAAATGACGTGTCTCTGATGTTTTGACTATTCAACACACCAAAACTCATTTCTGACTGTTCAAACACACAGATGCTTATCCTGTCAAAAATCCTTGTTATTTTTCTCATTTGCATTAGGGCGTTGGTGTTTTTCGATCCGCCCTAACTTTCATTCCCTTGTTTTGACTAGTTCTCTTCGTTAAATTTCTACTACAATTTTTTGTATTTCAGCTCACTTCATGGCGTGAATGGCTTCGTCTTTTTGTACTCCGCTTTCCGCTCGTGCGCCTACCTTCGTTCCGAGGAGGGCATCACCTTTCGACGCTTCCACTTCTAATTCACACCAAAGTCGACAAGATTCTGACTGCGGCAGCAGGTGAGCTCTTGTTTGGCTCTGGGGGATGATGTGATTTTAAAAAATATAGAATCCTTGTAAAAGTCGAGGGTGATCTATGATGGGTCCCGTTCTTTTGATCATTCTGCTGGGGGGAATTTTAGCGTTCGTTTTCTATCCAAATAGTCTGTATGTTATTGAGGGTGAGCTGTTGATGATCAAAGACGAGTCATCTCTTTGAAAATTATTGCATTGCAACCATCTTTGCGCATTCGTGCTCAGTTGAGATTAAAATTGACACAAGAGACGTCACTTTTGAAGGCAATATTTTGAATCTGGATGGAGGCTGTCTCAATTTTTGGACCAAAATTAAGACCTTGCTCAGGGAGGAGCCTCGCCATTTGTGGTGTGGTGTCAGTGAGGCGGCCTGACGAATTGGCCGAAAGAGAGGCGCTTCTGCTTCTCTCCGTTCCATTTGACGTCACTTTGCGTGGGAAAAGCTCTCATCCTCTGACTCTTTTTTTGGATTTTTCATTCGGACCGGATGAGGGCCCGAAAAGGCTCCAGGTCAACGACGACTTGGGGCAGCTGGCTGACTACGGCAGCCTCTCCCACCGTCCACTTTTTCGATATGGCTCCTCCCAACAGTTTTCTTTATTCTCTGCAATCAACCGCCAACACTATGTATCTACGCAGGACGGGTGTATTTAGAAAGTAAGTTATTTTCTCTACTTGGCGATTGCTATTCGCGGAACTTCTTCTTGACTCAAGAGTTTCAGTGAACTTTTCTCTCAAAAGTAACTCAATTCGCCATCATTCTAAATTAAATTTAGCCCTCAGGTTCCGAGGAATACAAAAAAAAACTTTTCTCATTGCCACGTTGTCAGTGGATTTGAGTCGAATATGCTCAGCCCATAAAATACGCTCTCTTCTCTCGCTCTATCTATGCCTCTTCCTCGGCAATATAGTCCGTCTGCCCTGACAAATGACCCGTTCCTCAGGCTCAAATAGCCGACTCCAGCTCTCTGACGTTTTGTCTCTCGTTTGTTTTTGGCGAGCCATTAAAAATTTATGGCCGTTTTAATTGAGCCTGAATTTTAATGCGACAGAAGAAGAAGAAGCTCAGAGCCAGCTGGGAAAGCAATGTAGCATAATTACGATTAGATCGCTTCATTTGATCAATTGAACTTAATCGGTAGTGAGGCATATATGTCTCTAGACGCTATAAAAAGAAATTCGAAATGTAAATCCGCCTGACGGAATGACTATAAAAGGGATTCAAGATAATAAGTTTGAGGAGGTTAGTCGATTGATTTCTTTTTCATAAGGCCGCGCTCACTTTCTCTGCTGACTTTTCCAAAAATTGCCGGCTGTTCAAATATTTTAATTTATCCAGTCCCGGGGTCAGTAGCCTCTTCCGCCTTCCCGTAAACACAAATCCATCATGTGCAGAGCTCCAATTGAAAATTATAAACGAAAAGCTTTCAGCTCCGGCCTGGGAGGCATGAAGACTCAGGAGCTAGCTTCAGAAGAGGGCGGTTCATCTTCCTCCGGTGCTCAGGTAGCTTTGAGGAATGACGTGGAGAAAGAAGGGAGCCTTTTTAGGGAGCCTACAGTGGCGTCGGCACCGGAACAGGTAGTGGTGGACCTCCGGCATTTATGCCTCGACCAAACGGCTTTCCTCCCTTCTGTGTACAGTCCCCAATGAATCTTGCCCAAGGCCTTCCGGTAGGTATTTTCGCATTCCCTCACTCACGTCACAGCCTGATTACTGCCCGCACAGGTGTAGAGAATTGATTTTTCTTCGGAGTACAGCCCGTGCTGTTTCTTATTTTCCACTTGCTCTTGCTAACCGCCGTTTTTCAGCATTGGGTCCATCCTACACCGCCTGGAGGCAATAACGATCTCTTTCTCCACGTGCAGTGTGGAGAAACTCTTTCCGTCTGCATCGGCAACGAGTTTAAAAATATCACTGGTAACATTCACTCCGCTTCTTGTGCTAATACTGAATGTTTAGGTCCTGCAACAGTGAGAATGGTGGGTGAAACTGGAATCTCTCCCCAAGCCCTTCCGATCCAAGTCCCTCCCGGCCATATGATCCATCAGATCGTTGACGAACAAGGCTTCTTACGTCATCTAATCCTCTCCCCTGAGCGGACAGCCCCACCGTATCCTCCCTCGGTCGCCACTCCTAGCTCTGTAAGTTTAATTTTCTTGCTAATTGTGGGACGGGTAAGATTCTTGTCCCCCTTTTTGTATGGTTCTATGTGTGCCGTGTCTCAGGGAAGTAATCGTCTCGTTTCGTCGCCGATGTCATTTCACAGCAACCTCTATACGGTCGTCCGTCCGCAGGAGAAGAAGTACTTCAGCTATCACGCAGAAGAGTCAACGGTAAGCTATAAAAGCATGGATTACGGTAGTTGTGTCTGGTTGTCCCGTGATTGTCCTGTATTTTAGGGATTAGAAAGAGCTGTTTTTGCGAAAGGGGGTGGCAGTAATCTCACATTTCTGATCAAACTAGCCAGTTACAAGAAACTTAATCATGGAGGGTGTGAGATTATGTTTTGTAGTGTATGTGTAGTCCAAATTCGTCTTTCAGGAAGGAGAAGTCGACGTTGAAGAGCAAGAAAGACTCAAGGATATGCTCAGTCGAATTCAGCCTCCTAAAATCATTCGAGCTGATGGCACCTCTGCTGATATCGAATGGGATGAGATTGATACATCGGAGGCCTCAGCTCCTGGTGGTCCTTTCCCTCAAATTGATCGCTCGGAGTTTGTCTACCACATTGTTCTATTTGAAGGCACTGGCAAATTTATCTCTAATTACCCGTGAGTAGTGCAAGTTATCTTATGCAAAGCGAAGAGCTTTCAGCTGCGATCTCCTGTCTGGCAACCAAATGCGACTGTGCGAATTGAGGCCTAACACGGACTATTATGTCCAATTAAAAGCTTCCTTGGAAGAACGAGGAGTTTTGGGCGAGCCATCCGAGCCGGTTAGCTTCAAGACCTCAACCTACAGGCCCGATCCTCCATTGATGATCAAAGTCAATGGAAAAGGAGCGGATTGGTTCTCTCTCACATGGAGATTTAACAATGACAATGGCTCTCCGATTACTCACTACAATGTTTATATGGATAGGGTAAGATTACTACGAGGAAAAAAATTAATTAAATTCAGGACCAGGAGAATAAAATTGAAAAGGTTTGGGAAGGAAGATATACCGAAGCGCGAATTGCTAATTTGGAGCCAGCTACTAGCTATCAGTAAGTTGTCGCCTTTTCACATAGAAGTGACACATTTATTTTAGCGTTCGCGTAACGGCTAGCAACCACATTGGCGAATCCTTGGAAACGTCAATCTCTGTAAGTACAAAGTCTGATGGAATTCCGCCGCAGCCGTCGCCTCCTCAGGTCAACGTTGTCAGCAACAAGGGGATAAAACTCAACTGGGTAGCTATTCCCGACTTGACTTATTCGGTGGAGATGCACGACGTGGACAGAGACGTGATGACAATGCTAAGAGAGAAGATTACTGCGAGCAACACATTCATTCCTGATCTCTCCCCTGGCACAACTTATCGCTTCCGTCTGCAGGCTCACAGTCCTGAGGGAGATAGCCCGATGTCTGAATGGATTCAGACTCGCATGACTGGCCAACAACGTCTGAAGAGCGACTCGTTTAATAATGACAGGGTGCTCGTTCCTTGTCGCCCGTATGTTATCAACCATATAAAAAGCAAGCCTATTGTCGGTTGGAGGTGTCCCAATGGCAAGGAGAGAGAGTTCGAGTTCGTTGTTGAGGGTTCAACGGCTACTGAGCCTGCAAAGTTCCGCACACTCTATAAGGGGCCTCAGTCGACATATTTGGTAAAGGAGGATGATATTGCAAATATCAGAGTGCAGAGCTTCAAACGAGGTGTCTATTCTGAACCCTCGGAGACATTGTCGATCTATCGAGAAGAGGAAGAGGATATCGTTCGACCCGAGCAGCCAGCTCCTCCTATCTTTACGCCAAATGGCAAAGGATGTCTTGAGGTCTCCTGGAATCCATCGAGTGTGGCGGTGCCATCAACTGCAGCCATCCTCTATGAAGTCAAAAGGTTAGCCAGCGCAACTGTCAAGTCGGACCTCATCTACTGCGGCCCACATACCACGTGCACAATCTCAAAGCTTGGAAATCGTGAACATGTGGAGGTGCAAGTTCGCTCTGTCCTCGTTATCAAAAACGGCATGCGTTATGAATCTGAATGGAGCACCGCAGCTGGAGCCTCCGCTCCCGTTGAAGTCCCACCAGCAGCGGTCGAACTCCAATTGGAGAAAGATTTCTTGACCTGGAGAATGCCTGAGACTACGAAGCCCGTGCGCTACAAGATTTATTGCCTCGAGCAGGAAGGTGAAGAAGCAGAGGAGATGATCTTCGAGACTTTAGAGCCTCGATATCCACTACAGAGGCTCGGATTTGCCAAAAGCTATACATGCAAAGTTAGTGCTTTTTTTGCTGAAGGAGAAGAAGGCGAAAAAAGCGAGCCAATTGCTTTTACAACACCTTCTGGAGTTCCGGCCCAACCTGAGAGCGTTTCGGTCGATGCTGACTCCACAACTTCTCTATTATTGAGATGGAACAGTCCAGATTGCAGAGGAGATAAGATTACCCAATATAGAATCAGAGTTGAGTCCAAATCTGAGGTAAATACTGCTCTTATCAGCCTAATTGAATCCAATTTCAGGTCGTCCGCGAGTCTAATGTGCTCATCCCGTATCAGCCAAGCTGTGAATACCGTATTACAGACCTTAAGCCGGACTCTCGGTACAGAATTGAAATCTCAGCTCAAAACAACATTGGTTCGGGAGTTTCGGCTGCAATCTCAGGAAAGACAAAGGCCCTTCCTCCGGCGCCTCCTCGTCTCGACGCTGAGGCTGAACCGTTCTGTTTGAAGCTCAAATGGAAGCCAGAAGCTACACATAGCTTCATGAGCTATCGACTCGTTCGTCTCTCGGACAACGACAATCATGAAGTTGTCTTTGAGGGTGAACAGTGCTTCACCAAGCTGAAGAACCTGACGGAGAATACGGAGTACCGTTTCCAGATTAGAGCTGCTGACAAGTAAGATATTTTTCATTCTATCTGACTGATTCGCACAAGCAGATTCAAAAATAGTTCAAGTCATATGTCCAGTCAAATTAGCTAAATCTCTCATCCGCCTCGTGACACTCTAATTCTTTCAGACTAACCGGCTGTGGTCCCTGGTCGGAGATCTACTGCTTCACTACAAGTCTGGCTCAACCACCGAATATCCGTATTGCCCCGACGGCTACACCGGTCGGAGTTGGCTGCTATCAGATCGAATGGGCTCCAATTGTTGGAAAACCGAGCAATCGCCACTGCTTCTATCGATTGCAGGCAATTGACTGCGTCGATGTCGACTCCAAATGGCATGTGGTAAGTCTATTTTCGTTTTCAATAAAGATTCAAAACATTCTAGGTATATGAAGGAATGACGACCAGCTATACCGTTAAAGCTTGCGACTATCCAGGTCCTCTTCAACTTCGTGTTAGCTGTGTTCGACCGAGAGAAGAAGGACGTGAAGTTGTTGGTACCCCGTCTCCTGTGGTTTACATTCAAAATACACAAGCCAAGAGGCGCTCTTCAGAGGTAAACCACTCCAGAAAAAAGACAAAATCATAAAATTTAAGGAAGAAATTGAACAACGTCCGATTGTAACAAAACCGCGATTGCACTGGATAAAATTCGGTTCAGATAAAGGCATCACCATTATTTCAGTGGTTTGTTTTGTTTTAAATCAAGAAAAACTATGGCATTTAAGATGGTGTTTGCTGCAGTTTCCTGCTGTATCGCTCTCTTCTTTGATACGCTGTATATCCGCTCTCCTGACACGTAGTTTGCTCCGAGTCTGCTCCGCTGGCCGGTGATTTTCGTTATTTTTCCTTCGTTCTTAAAGAAGTCTAGTTGGATGTGATAACCACATACGATTTTCCTGTACATATAGTCGTTAATTTATTGTAGACTCTGTGCTTATATTTGCCTTTCTCTCCGTCCCCACAGACTCTGTTCCGAGTGATTTTCTCCCCTGTAGGTAGCCCAAAAGCCCCCCTTTCGGGTTTTATTAGCGGTTCCAGTCAACATATTCTTTTTCTATTGTGATCTTCTACCTTCCTATGCCTTTACTTAGAGATCTTTATATATTCTATCCTTTGCGGACGGCTTTGTTCCTAGCTCTTTCTGGAAAAAGTTTCTCCTAAAAAAAGAAATTCTTGTACATAACAGAAATGGAGAGAGAGAACAAAGAGCAGTTCAAAGATGTCCTCGGGATTGAATCCCGCAGAGCGCCTTTCCACAGTATTTCAGAGTATTTTAAGACTATTTTTGCATAGTTGCCAAGCAATCTAATCATCGGAGTGAGTTCTACTGTGATTCTGTCTATGGTATAGTCCCTAAGGACATTTAGGAGAAATGACTTTCCCACATAAAACTTCTTTTTTTCTCACGTTATGCATAATACAAGAATAAATTTCTTTTCATCGAGATGCTGACTATGGGAACTTCACTGTCTGTTTTGAACGCTGGGCTGATCCTCAGAGGACACGGAGAAAGACTCAATTTTTGGGAGCAAGCTGTTCACAGAAGCGCAGAGATCATCAATGATACCCGACTGTTCTTGGAGCGGTAAATTGTGAATACGAGAGCATAAATCATCCACGTAATCTTGATCTTGTGAGCCATTTGTTATTGCCGTTGAAGAAAAGGACTCCGTCAGAGCTAAGACACTATAAATAGAGCTAATTATGACATCAGAAAGCTGGGATACTTTGTTTCTTCGGGAATCGATCCAAGTTCTTTTAATTGTGACCCAAAATTAAGAGTACTAAACTCCTCAATTGCTTTTTTAAGTCTATTGGCGTTCATCTTATTCTCCTCCAAATTAAAATTTAGCATGGTTGCAATAGCTAAAACTGTTACTTGTTAAATGAAAATGGAATTACCAGATGGAAATGGAATCTTCGATCTGAATTTGGAATCACGTTCTTTGTTGTTTTGCTGCCCATGGGAAAAAGAGCTTCGAATATGAGGCTGGTAAAAGCGACTAGAACTATAGAACAGAAACTTCTAAATATTATTTTTTCATAAGAAACAATTCATGAACCTCGTTTATGTTGCGGATTTTAGCAGTGCGATAAAATCTGGGTGTTTTCACAACGCCTCTCAACACGGCTAGCTTGTTATTACCGCGATCCTGAATTGATTATTTCTAAGGAATATTCTAAAAAAGACTCACATTGTTTCGCATATTTCTTTTCTTAATGGACGATAAATGAAAAGGCCCTATTTTGAATGAAGAAGTGGAGGGCTCAACTGGAAGGCAATGACAGATCATATTGCCTCTACACTCGCAGATATTATTAGAATTGTTCGAAATATTTATATCTACGGAGATCTGCCCATAAGAAGAATCGATGCCAAGAGAATAGTCAAATGGACAATTAAAAAAAGGAGAAGCAGAATCATAGCTAAAACTATCTATTTTCTTTGCAAAAAACAGACTTACTGTCTTATAGCAGATGGTCCTGGCGTCGCTCCTGGAACACACAGGTAGAGCAGCTTGTGGTCTTCATCTGCTGTTTTTTCCCTATTTTGAAACATTTTCTGAATGTGTTTTTATCTTAAAATCAAAAAGGAAAAAGTAAGAAATGGTTAAAACACAATGAAAATAGGAAAAGAGCAATAAATTGAACTAGAACTTTATTGTCCCCCGTACCCGAATCAAAAAATTGCACACACATGAATATGAACAGGGCTTTCACAGACACATTTTCCGTAGCACCAGAGAACGACTGACAATAAGTGAAAAATACTGGTGCAGGTAGACACGGACACGATGTATCTGATATGGCACATTGAGCAGGAAAAAAAAAGTTATGACTTCAAAGTTTTAACCTAAACCTAAGGAATGCGAGTGCATTTCATCTTATCGTCCTTTCTTTGACAGCGGACAGTTGTAATATCACCGTGGAATCTTCTATGTACAGAGTCTAAGTCGCCATGGATGCTAATTCTTGTCAGCGCTTCAGCCACACTATCAAACGCTTCATCCTAAACGACTAGATGAAGACTTGGAAAAGTCGAAAGCAACCTTTATGTTGAGTTCTAAAGCTCCATAAGCAGCAGTTCGAAACAAATTGAAAAATGCCAGGTGGTGTTGTGAATTTTCAAAGAGGAGGACTTGCTCTAATGCGGAAACGTGCCGCTCAACGATCTGCATCATTCTATCTTTGACCTTTTTAACGAATCTCACTTCTTGATGATCTTTTGGATCGCTATTTTGAGTGACATGCTCTAGACGCAAATTGAATGTCACTGTTTGATGAACTTGGTCCACAATGAACAGAAGTCCTTCTGAATAATCGCACATCTAAAGGCTTTTTTACTTTGAATTAGTCTATACCATATTTTTGCGAGTTATTCTCTTCTCCAAAACTCCACTATAATATGCTCGCAAGACATCATCTTCATAAACGGGATAGGTTGCCAATCTTATAAGCAATGGTTCTTTTCTTGTTTTTAGATGTTGAATCAGCTTTTCGCCTTCTTTTTGATAAACAAAAACCGATGGGATGATAATGTCATCAGGAGAATCTGAAACAATAATGCTCTTTCAGCCAGCAAACTTACTCTTGTCTCCTGCCATAGCAAATGGTGGCTGGCCTTTTGAGGATGTTCCAGGGGTGTGGTCGACAATAATGACGCCAATAGCTCCGGCGATTTGAGCGCGACGTGTCTTCTCGTGGAACATACAATCACTTCTTTCCAAAATTGCAATTTTTCCGAGAAGTTTATTGCTATTTGTTAATGGGTCACAGCCTTTAAATGGTTCGGCTAATACCACTTCTCCTTCGATCTAAGAATAGAGGAATAGGCAAAAGTGAAAACTATTCTTACCGATGTATCGAGAAGCGCTGGGCCGTATTGAGCTGGCGAAGCTAACAAGGATGGAATTCCAAGATAAGGGAAAGAGAGGAGTTGAACAAAATGATCCACTCTTTGTTCTAAGGCTAAAACTAATATATATTCTCGCAAAAATATCGTGCTCACGAGTCTCTTTCTCCATGGCGCCAGCATATGCAGCAATTTCTTGCATGAAGTCAACTCCTGCTCTGGCATAGGCGCTATCGAGAGCCTATAACAATTTGATAAATAAAGAGTTGTCCTAAGTGAACTTTTATCATCACATTATTCAACCTGTACAACAGACCCTTCAAGAAAAATATCACTATGATAGCTGAGATCAATTCAAGGCTATACATTCTTTTTAGAATCAACGGTTCGCGTAATAATGCCAGAAGTACAACACAAAAATAAAGCGCTGGCAATAAAAACCGCCCAAATAACTAAAATCAGAATTAAGAGATGGATCATTTGACTCAAATGAGCATGCGAGGTATTCATAGCCGAAAGGTTGTTCTGATAGGAAGCTGTCGCGTCGTCAATTTCCATGGCACAGCTCACTACGTCGCCCTGAAAATTCAGAGAAAGATAGAGAGAGAATTTTCAGTTGAGTGGCTGTGCAATGGAAGTCAACGATTCTGATCTAATCAACCAACATGCTGACTTACATTTGAAGCTGTGTGGCTGAATAGCATTCGGCCATCTCCTTGGAAAGAGATATCAATTCCCATATCTCGCAGCTGTTTGATGTGATCAGCATTGCTTGATGAGAAGGCCCAGGCTCGTAGTCGCTCAATCGGTTTTGCACATTGTTCTTTCGCTTGCTAAAAAAGCAGAACGGGCTTTAGAGAAACATTTCGCTTACCTCTTTGGATTGTTGAGATTGGAGGACGAATAGCTCTTCTAAAACGTTTCTGGTACGTGATCTTATTTTGTCAGCTTCGGCTGGAGGAGTTGGAATGTGATCAGCCCGCACTGGATTTGCACGAATGTAAACTTTTTCAGAAGCATCTTCTGGATGGATGAATACTCGTCTCGGTAAGTTCTGAAGAGTGTAATTTAAACGGTCATACGGCTTACAGAATCATCACGATTTCCCATAGATAACGGCAGGAAATGGGCTTCTGTCGTTAAGACATAGCTATCGGGATCAAAAATAAGATCCTCAGGCTCCGCAAAAATCATATAGAGATATTTAAACGTTTCAGAGAGGACAAATGAATCCATTCGATCTTCGTGAGACATAACTCGAACGTCTTTTACAGCAGCAAAACCGCATCTTACTTTTACATATTTTTCAATACTTTCCATAACCTAAAATCGTTTTTCTGGCTCTAGACTCAACCTACTAGCTTGGCAACTTCTAAATAATGTTCATCTTTGGTGGCTCTGTATAGGAAATATGTGCTTTCTAGGAATTCCGGTCGCAAAGGATGTTCTCCCCAATGAACTTGGAAATCATGGGTAAATGCTTCTGGCAAAAATTTGTGCTTCTTGACAACTTGATAGAGCATTTCGTGCATCTCAATGGCCTCTTTTACATCTCCTTTCAGAACTTGAAGACCTGGCCAGAAAGCAAG
This sequence comes from Oscheius sp. JU1382, assembly GCA_932521405.1. Lineage (NCBI taxonomy): Eukaryota > Metazoa > Nematoda > Chromadorea > Rhabditida > Rhabditidae > Oscheius > Oscheius sp. JU1382. Next base: position 10,663,103 of record OW051479.1, read on the forward strand.
TAAAGCATCCATAAATTGGCGTGTAGCCACGGTTGGCCTGTGCATATGAACATCTACAAAAAGAGGTCCTTTGTTTACGTATCTCATGACCGCGTCATAGTGCTGAAATGGTTACTATAATGGGAGATGGCTTTCAAACCTTATTGAATCTCTCCAGGTAGCTATGATCGCCAAGAAGGATATAGCTTTTAAGACAGTACTCGTACTTAAAACCAAAATAGCAATGATGTGTAAATACAACTCACATAGGAGTCAATTCCAGCTCCAATACCACTTTCTCTCCTTACCCAATCTCCAGAATGCACATTTAATACAGTTCCCATGAGGTCTGATGAGCGATGTCTTTGGCTCCAGAGAAAATCCATCGCTCTGCGTGCTTTCTGTTCATAGATTGGATTCCCGGTCAAACGAGATAATGCTGCAATTTATTTATTTTTTTAAGTCAGATAAACTTGCCAGCCATTTCAAGAAGCATTGTTCCTCCGCAAGCCGTACAAGTATCTTTTTGACGCATTAGATATTCCAGCATTCCATGGCGCAAATTTATCTGAAAAAGATATTCAAGAAGATGGAATCTAAATACCCTGCTATAAGGAAGTCCCGAGGTTGTATTGAATGCCGGAAGTAGGCGATTTCCTAACTCTATTGCCATTTTTAATAATGGTCTATCTATATACCACTCTAGTCGACTTGGATCTTTAGAGCGTATCAATTCAGCCATGAGATGTGCTAAATTTATTTATTTTTCATTAGAGGGGTTAATACCTGATAGTAATCCACCGAGCATTCTTATATTTGTTTCAAAAACAGAAACAACGAGATCCGAATCGAATCGCACATCTTCTATTACGAGCTTTACTGCTCGTTCAAACTCATCAAGCTCACCAAGGACGACGAGCGTATCCAGTGTGTCAACCAGCGTTAATGAAAAACTATTTCAAATCAGAATTTGGGAAGGAGGCACTCACTTTCCTAATGAGTCGTCAACATCTCCTCTACTTGGTGTTACTTTCCGCTGTCGTCCTTGACAGCTTAGTGGCATCAGTTCGTCAGCAGGATAGGCGTAATTCATATACGACCTATATCCATGCATAAATAAATCGTATGCTTGTTCTCTAAAATTATTTCCTTGTTTTAAATGTTGTTTCTTACTTTAAAGCTGCCTTATTTATCCCGGCATTTATTGCCGGCAACAGCAATATAGAAAAAAATAGCAGATTCATTCTTTTTATATTTAGGGGATTCTTACTCGTATTGACAGAAGGAAGGCATGCGTGAAGCTAAAAAATAATTAACCCTGCACAAATTTCAAATAAATTGGGAAACACCCAATACTTGATGAGACTATATACGCTTATTAACACTTTTATTCAAACTGAATGTTTTTGAAGCTGTAATAATGATAACATATTAGCCATTTTACTCTTACAGCCGGTTATTGTATAGAAATCAACGAGCTCTTGAATTGGTGGACCACTTTTACTGTCTATTAAGGCATAGCGAATAAGTTGTAATAGTTGTGGAAAACTGATTTGAACAGATCCTGCTATTTGCTTTAATGTTTCAGTAGACCAATTTTCTAAAGTTTAAACAGTATCTGAAAGAAGAAACAAAGACTAACCTGCTGTTGCTAATTCCTGGAGACAGTTTACGGCAGTTGCACGTTCAAAGGTCTTTAGAATATTTTCAGATGACTGCGGAGTTTTCAAAAGCCATTGAAATTGGCCCCTTGTTAATTCGGATAAAAATGTGAAGCGTTCTTCTTTGGACTTTAAAAATTCAATTATCTAATAAGTATTTAATGGAAGAAAGTTCAAATATACCTTAACCAAATGTTCTTGGCTGATATCGATGGAACCCGAGACATCTTTCGCAATCCTGGAACGAAGAACGGCAACCAGTTCCTCCGTGGATGTCCGCTCAAACGCTAGACGACTTAATCGCCGTAGAATATCGTCATCCAGCTATAAAAAAAAACTTCTAGATAACTGTAAATATAGGCTTACTTGCAAGTTTCTTTTCCCTAATAAGTTTTCGTTAAAATTTAATATCATTTCTTCACGAGTATATAATTTTCCAGAAGCAAAATTTTCAATTCCACTTCCGTTTCTAATCTAAAAACTAAAATAAGCAATTTAATAGTTCTATATACCATCAAATTTAAAAGAGCGACCGGTAGAGCTCCCAGAGTATCAGTATAATATTCTACAAATGAATCCTTATCCCTTTTAGAAAGCTTTTTCTTTCCATCTCTTGTAATTAAAGGCAAATGCATAAATTTGGGTGATTTCCTGTCAAAAGCTCTGAAATTTCTATGATAAAATGCACAATAATTAGCGAACTTGTAAAGGAGGACATGTTTTCCTGTGCTGCTCAGCCATTCCATTCCTCGAATAACGTGGGAAATTTTCATATAACTGAAAATATATGCAACTAATGAATAAAATTACCTGTCATCTACAATATTTGCTAAATGGTATGTTGGATAACCATCTGATTTAAGAATAATCATATCACTTTCATCTAATGTTTGAGTAATTATTCCAAAAACTTCGTCCAAAAATCAAAAACATATAAAATAGATAGTCTTCTTACCTTAAACGAGACATCTTGTTTATCTATTTTGAAGCGGATAACGAAAGGTTCTCCATTTAATGCACGTTGTGAAGATTCTAGCAAAGGAATCGATCGACATTTCATGTCGTATTTTGGTATGGCATTATTACGCGTAGCGTTTTTGCGAAGCAACTCTAATCTCTAAAACTGTTCTGAATGTAATTTCAGATGCAAACCTGTTCTGAACAAAAACATCTATAAGCATGACCGGCATCTATTAGTTTATCGGTTTCTTTTTTATAGATATCTAACCGTTTAGACTGAATATAAGGTCCAAAGGGCCCACCAACTTCAGGTCCTTCGTCAGCAATCAAGTCATATTGATTCAAAATTCGTTGGATCTATATAAATAAAACTCCAACGAGTTTTCCCACCTGTTGAACGCTCCCTGGAACCAAACGCGTCTGATCTGTGTCTTCAAGTCGCAATATAAATGTTCCTTTATGCTTCTTGGCAAATAAATAATTGTATAGCGCTGTTCTGAGGCTTCCTAGATGAAGATCCCCAGTTGGACTAGGAGCGAAGCGAACTCTGACGTCCTATAAAAATAAAAATGAACGAAACTAGCAAACCTCACTCTGAAAACGTGCAGATATTCCTCTTATAATTCCAAATCTCCCAAGTCTGGAAGCAAACATGAAGAATTCCTGCAAAAATTACATTTAAACATATATCTTTATCAAAATAAATATAAAAGAAGCAACAGATAGTTATTTATAAAGGTTGTTGGTATAATTTATTATTGAGCATCACCTAAGCAAGAAATTACTTCGCTCAATTAGCTGAAATCTGGTTTAGAATGTGTCAATGAAAATATTTTTGCAACGAAGCCTTTTTAAGAGACGCGCTAAACGCAATACGCATAACATGAAGATTCGCTTGTTCATTCTACAGCATATAGAAAAAGCTTTTTTGAAAGGGGAGAACATTATAAAATTTATTACTGTATAACATTCTAGTATGCAAGATTCTCCTCAAGTCAGTAAAATTGTTACTTTCGCATCATTGAAACAAAATCTTAATAATATATTGGTAATAAAAACCGAACATTACCTTCATAACTAACTTGTCCATCTCCGTCTTGGTCTGCCTCCTTGATCATTTCGTCGATTTCTTCATCGGTTAGCTTCTCGCCTAGGTTGTTCATAACATGACGAAGCTCGGCTGCAGAAATAAAACCATTGCCGTCTTTGTCGAAAATCTGAAAAAGTAGTCTGAAAATCCATATATAATTTTACCCCGAAAGCCTCTTTAATTTCTTCTTCGGTATCAACTTCTTCTCCTTTTACTCTACGACTCATAATCAGCAGAAAATCTTGAAAATCAATTGTACCAGTTCCTGAATAGCTAAGCTTTGCTATTAAATAGATCTACCATCTCTGTCCACTTGGGTTATAATTTCATCAATTTCACTTTCATCTAGGGCACGACCAAGTTGATGCATTATTAAGAAAACTTCTTTTGTCGTAATCGTGCCATTTCCTTCACGGTCAAACGTGTTGAAGGCGCTTTTAAATTCTTCAATCTGCTCTTCGGTGAGTCCTTCCATAGACATACTGAAAGAAAAGCTAGCTTAGAGTCAAGACTATTAGAAAGATAAGAGTGTTAATTTTATCTGTTGAATTTTGATTGGCATTTGCTTCTACTTTTTTAGCTACCTGTTAAAATAAAATGTGTTATATTCGGCATTCGCAAGCAGAGAATCATATAGATGAAGCAAACTTCAAGAATACAAATATAAACAATGAAAAAACGAAAGAAATTCGAAGTAATGTTATAATCAAATGCAATCAAGTTACTATCTCAAAGAAAAACTAAGTACGTTGCTACTGCTCTAAAAATGAAAGAACGAAAAGTTTATTTATTCAACTTGTGATTTATTTCCTTCGTATAATTAGAAATTATTCATTTCTCCTCAATCATCTTTTCCCATACAAAAACCATTTCTTTAAAAAACATATCTCAATTCCAAACTACATTCACTGATCATTGGATCTTACGCCCATATGTTGTGACATAAATTATCTGCACCACTGGTCTCGATATGTCTGGTGGCGTGGTTCTTTCATTCTTGCTGTTTACTACTGCCGTTGATCTTCCACTTTTGGTTATTTCATGACATGGCTTCTAGATGTTGAGAACTCGGATAGAATTTAAACTAGCTCCCCCCAGGGGAGTGTACAAATTGACCTCCCACTTACGTCAGATCCTCTCAAGACCTTCTTTAAACAGATCCCATATATTTTTCATATATTATTAAATCCTAGTGTCTTTGATTTAGTTAGTTAGAGTTTTTCGTTTATTTCGTTTACTCTCAGGCTTAGGCTTAGCCTAGCCTATTTCGCTTGCTCTCATTATCATTAATAATTATTTTTAGTAGCTATAGATCAAATTAGAATGCAATTTAAACAAACTCTCAAAAAAATCCAACTTTGATCGGACCCCCTCACAGAAGTGGAGTGTAGTATTGGTCGTGGAGGGCTTGTTTGAATTTTCTCCGAGAACTTGATTCACAATTCGTTTGATTGTAACCGGTTTTGAAATTAAAAAAGCCATCTATAGTCTATAGCCATCAGTTTGGTCTGTGCGCCATTCTCATACAGTGCGATAAGACGCACTATTAAAACACCAGGTCTTCTCAGTTGAAACAGGCATCACTAGATTGGTTTTTGTTCTTTTGTATCTCATCTCTTCCCTTGCCAAGAACTTATAGCGTTTTATTCTTTCCAATTTGGAGACTATAATGTTTCATATTTTTATTATTGGACCTGCTCTAACAATATCAAAGATCAAATGCTGACAATGGGTTCCGTTTGGCGTTGAGTCAATGTAAACATTGCCGGACATTTACGCTAGGCCTTGAACTTTCCAATCTTTCTCTTCACCCTTTTGTAAGACCTCTTCCCTCAGAATGTCTACCGTCCACAAGAGCTACCACGACAATACTGATCCTGTGACTGACTACTGCACTTCTCACACGGTTAAACTTCACCCTCTTCAAGCAGAGCTACAAGATCACACTCTCAAGAATGCTGAATATTCTAGAATGCTTGGTGCTCCAGAGGTATAGATCAAATGCTGCTGGTGAATTTTTATCTAGATTTTAACAATTGGTCAAAGTTTTATCAAGATGACGCAAGGAAAGAAGGTGCTTGACATAGGGACCTATACAGGTGCCAGCTGCCTCGCCTGGGCTTTGGCTCTTCCTGAAGGCGGGAAGGTAACCCTAATCATGAATTAAATACACACTAGGTCTATACTCTGGATGTATCGCATTCTAATTACAAGCAACATGGCCTTCCAATTATCTCAAAGTGCCCTAAAACCTTGAACAAGATCCAGCCGGTTGAAGGAGCTGCCCTAGATTTTCTTAGTAACTTTTGGGGGAAGCCATGAAAAGCATTACAGAAAAGCTTCTATCGGAGGGACAAGCTGGAACTTTTGATTTCGCTTTTATAGATGCCGATAAGGAGAATTACTCGTGAGTTTTTGATATTCTAGCCAAACTAGATAGCATTTTCCAATAAGTTTTGCTATGTAAAACACTAAAACGTTCTTCAGTAACTATTATGATTGCTGTGTAGAGCTTCTGAAACCCGGCGGAGTAATTCTAGTAGATAATGTAAGGAAATTTATCAATTTAATACAAAAAAATAGGCATTATGGAGCGGAAGAGTTATCAATCCAGCAAAGAACGATACATCTTCAACTGCAATTGATGCGTTGAACAAGAGGATTTTTGAAGATCCAAAGACGAATTCTTTCCTCGTGAACGTTGGGGATGGCGCCCATATTGCAATTAAGATCTAAATCCTTGTATAAGTGCACTAGTATTTTGGTTAATAAAATGTTTTATGAGTCCACCTTTTGGGTAAACCTAAAAAGCATGCAGGTATAATTATAAAAACTTACCGGCAACTTTCATGCATTGCATTTGCAGGCGATCGAGGATCAAAAAAAATGCAGGGCATGAAGTCTTTCATAACTTTCCTACATGTATGTTTTAAAGAAAATAAATGGAACATACCCACACATTCTGCATTTCAATTCAAATATTTTATGATACTTTGTTAGATAAGTATAGATGTTGTTCATGATTATATTCGGATTAGAAGAATTTATAAAAAGCGATAAAGCAGAATTTGCCAAAAGTGTAATTTTTTGAAAGACAATAAAGCGAGATTTTTGCATAAGATCCAACTAGAAGTATTAAATAATAACTAAAACTTATAGACTTACCTTTCGGCCACCAAATTCACCAAAATTATCTAGATGGCGCCATTCTTCATGCGGAGCAATAAAAAGTACCATATCAAGAAGCCCACTATTTTCAACAATAAGTGTTTTTTGTGTAACAATAGTCTGTTTTTCAACCACATTTCCAGTTTTTAGCTAAAAAAAAATAAATAAAAGTAGACTTTTTATAAATACCTCAATAATTGAGCCAAATGGGGTTTGTTCTAATACATTTAACCAAATTCCAAAGCGTTTAACAGTAGCCTCTTTTTGCATATTAGCAAGTGCTGTCATAAACAAAACGTGATGATTGTTTTGAGTAGTATAAGATGTAAACTAAACTTTTTAGTTATAATTAAATATTACGAACTCTTTGTGGAGGTATTTCAAATATACCATGTCGTCTTCTATTCGCAAATCCCATTTTAATGAATGAATCGTTATAGCCTGCATACAACTGAAATTGAAATATTTTAAAGACAAAATGTAAAACGATCTACTTGAAACGAGTCGATCCAATTAATGCTATCCAGGTAATTTTCAATTTTCACTTTACCAAAATTTGCTTCTGGCTTCAGTACTGGTACTCTAGGATCTTGAACAAAAAATTCTTCCTAAAAACAATATATACTTTAGAGCTTGCATCTAACATGGTATTCATTAGCTAGCCGTTGAAGTGAATCACTCGGCTGCATTTTATCAGGGAAGCTTACTGCCAACGTTTCAAGCTTATTATACACATCTTCTAAGCCCTTAACATACGTCTCTAATTGAAAAGTATCATCCTCTTGCAACTGAAAAAAATCTGAATAATAAAATATTAAATACTTACACATTCGGCTATTCGTTGAACATAGTGTCTAATAGTAGCTAAACATCCCTTTGCATGGAGAATATTTTGTTCTTTAAGTGCTCCTTGATGTGTCGGAACTGCCATCTGAAAAAGCATTTTATCTGTTATAATTAGAACAATAGTTTAATAAAATATACATCTGAATAAGTAAATCTATACAAGTGAAGTCAAGTATTACAGAATATTAGAACTTGATCGCTTGAATTGTAAGAGGATCAAGTAATGACCCTACGTAAGAGAGCTCTATGCTATATGGAATACAAGAATTAGAAGCGTGGGATTGCCAGTTACTAAATCTTTGTTAAGATATCGAAACAATGAAATGTCTCCGCCTTTATAAAAAAAAACAAAATTAATTCTTTAAGTTTATCATTATTTTAAATACACTTAGAACCCGTTGACAGCGAAACATTCATCAGAATTCACCATCTGTTAAATTGCAATGCTTGTGACATGGCTCTTTCATTGTAATTAGAGTCTAGAATAAATAAACTCCATCGGCTTTCCTCCAATTCCTCATGATAACAATCTCCATCAGCTACTATTTTCTCATTAGCTTCGTCTGCTGTTGGATAATGTATAGCTAAAGTCATTAGATATAGTAGTAAACCTTACGAGCAAATACTGGCTCTTGTGGAGGTTGAGGTGGGCCAACGGGTTGCATAGCAGCCATATTGGACTGTGGGTTCGGCAGTTGCCATTCAAGCTTCACGAATATTTAGTTTATTGGTCAATAAACTTACTAGATATGGCTTCTGTCCAGCATTTATTTGATTCCTCGGCAATCTTTGCTTGGCGGCTGCCAATTTCAGCTGCATTTCCTTCCCCCTGACTTCAGTTCGATGCATTTCAACCAAAGCCATTTGCTGCTCTGTTTGATCTCCAAATCTTACAAAGCCAAGTCCTCGCGAGCTGCCATCAGTATTTCTATAAACTTTGGCTCCTCTGCAAGATTTGTATTTGTGGCCAAAAACCTAAAAATAGTTTTGCTACAAGAAAACTTGGAATTTAAACTTGATAGAGGTCCGAATCATCGATATCAAAGCTGCTGAAAAATGATCGGGGAAAAATAGAGCCTCACCTGAGATTATTTACAAAAAGGTTATATTCAATCGATCTAAAAAGTTCTTAAGTGAATTCTTCTAAAAACTTACGGAAGGCGAGGATCGTTTGCGAATGAAAGATTGAACCGAGCCGGCGGGGAAGAGTTAAAAACCTGAAAATGCTATTCTTTCAAAGGAAAAAAAAACTTACAACTGTGCCATTTGCTGTAAGCATAGCTTGGCGAGCTGAATCCGAGTCGGAAAACTCAACAAAGCAATATCCAGACGTCTAAAAAAACTGCCATACTTTAGGAGAAAATCGGCCTTACCGATCCAGAATTTTTATCAACGACCATTTTAACTGTAATTGGGTCATGAGCAAGGTGCTTGAAGGAACGAGCGACAAAATCAGCATCCCATTCCTTGTTTAAATCTCCCATCCATAAAGTTCTGTGAGAGTCGAGTGGAATATTGCTGGTATTTTGCATCCTGGAATATGAAAATTTGTATGTTTTAGGCTAGGGAATAAAGTTCAAATGCTAAAGCTAAAGCAATCAATCATTCTTTTCGTCGGCTTTATATATGAGCTTTAAAAATGAGGTCTCAAGCCAGGGCTTCGTAAACCAAAAAATGTCAAACCCTGCTATAATAAAATTAAATATTTAGCACCTTTCCATAGTTTTGATGTTTCTTTTCCTCTTCTTCAACAAGTGAAATATTAGTGAAGTAGGAAGTTAGATCAAAGGACATTCTATGCTAAACCAAACTTACACAAACCTCAATAAATAATTTACTACGATTCTCTTTAAAAAATATAATAATGATAATAGATTAAAAAAATAACATAATGACTTTAACCAATTGCTACTAGACAAACGGGTCGTCTATATCACATACAATTTTACGAAGCTTCATAACCATTTGAACCCATGATATCAACAAAAAAAGTCCGCTATCGCGGTTATCACATTTATTCTATTGCCCTTGATGTTGTTCTGCGCCATGGACTGTTGGATCAGCTTGTGCGGAAAAGGGATCAACACAATCGGAATCATCTGTATTTTGTTTTTGAATGGATTTGCTAGTACCAGGCATGGAAGGAATAAAGCCGAATGTCATCGGCAAGGAAGGTGGTAGAAGTTGTCCGCTCATATCCGGTGATGGTCCTGAGTTAGAATTTGAATTCGTATTGACATAGCGAGATCCCCCTAATCCACGAGCTGCCCGTAAGCCACCACTGCTACTAGAACCGCTTGTAGGCAACACTTGAGCGGTCATTGATGGAGGAGGAGAGACTTGTACTTCTTCCACTCCTTCACCAACCCATTTCTTCAAGTTTGAATCCCAATGAATCTGAATAATTGGAATTTTCTATGGAGAGATTACTTACTGAGGGGTTTTTATCGTCAGGTAGACGCATATCATTACTGCCAGGAATAGCTTTGAGCACCTTGTTGGCTAAAGACCCGAAAAATCCTGTGCTCCCTGTATTACTTTTCTAACAACTTTTTGTTTATCATTTGCCTGGGCAAAATACCTTTAGGCCATTTGTTGAAGATTGCGATGCGGGAGCCTGAGGTAAAGCAGGGGGCTTTGAAGGTTGAGGACTAGATTGGGGTTGTTGGGGTACAAATTGTTGTTGTGGTCTCGGCGGAGACTCATAGACCGGCTGATATGGCTTCTCTTCCATTGATGTTACAAGCGGCTGTCTTTGTCTTGCTGGGGACGCTTCAGGTGATGTTGTCATCGACGATTCATTCGAATATTCACTCGGCTGATAGTATGCATTTTGTGTTTGAAAAAGTTGTTCTCCATAGCTTTGCTAAACGCATGATACTAGAAACACAAATCATATTCGTACTTGTTGGTTTGTAACGTTTTCTGGTATACTCTGGAACATCGGATCTTCAACTCCCGTTGTGATCATTGAATCACGACGAACAGAGGCGATAGAGTCTCTGCGACCGTAATATGAAGTAGAGCCTTGTGGGCTCATTTGAATTGGCTCTTGACGATCTGCATGCCAGTCATGTGCTTTTACTTCTAATGAGTTCGTTCGTGATCTTAATGTCTATTATTTTTTACGGCCAATTTAATTTATACCTGGTTATTTCACTATTCGCTCTTGTAAATTCTTCTTGTGAAGTGTTTTGCCACGAGGTATTTGATACCACGTGGTTATTTGGTTCTATTTCTCTCTGAAGTTGCACGGGCATCTCTTCTTGCTTTATTTGCGGCTCCAAGGATTCTTCTTTTGATTGGACCTGGACTTGTTGTCCTACTGTGGACGACTTCAAATAATTGATTATTTGTTGTACTCTAGGAATCCAAGAATTATCCACATTTCCCTCAGAAAATAGTTGCAGACTGAATTATCCATAAAAAAGAGCTGCACAATGCTGTTTACCTGTTTGCTAGATCTTCCAAAGTAGTCCATTCTGATATAGTAAAGCTTCTGTAATTGTCCCAAATGGAACTGGCGACAGAGAGCAGATATTTAAAGGCCTCTGCTTGAAAACCACCAAGGTTAGCGAGAAGTTGAGCATATTGCAGCCGTTTACGTTGAAAATCAACAGAAAATCTAAGGGGACTTATAAATTCTGCTGAAGCAGACAATTGAATGGCATAGTCAAAAATCTCTGTTGCGTGTAAGTCAGTCAATGAAAACCTAAAAAGCTTTTTTATTTTATTAAATTGAAAAACTTGCCCGTATCTGCAGTTAGTAGAATCCCATTCATCATCAGGCAGGCTGGCGTGTATTAAAGAAACATATGGGACCTCTTCAGAGTCTTGACCGCTGAAATAATTCCAATATATTGTTTTGAGTACAACCCCACATAACATCAGGCTTTCGGAAAATGTTGTATCTAAAGTTGGATAGCAGAGAAACTGCTAGAAAGCAGAAATCGGCAGCTGCGTGGTATTCTCTTTTAGCTAACACACATCCAAGATGGTAAACAGTATCCTTGGCGTGATCTGTATGCAAATTGGCCAGTACAATAGCAGCATGCGATCTCCAGCTACCAGCATCATCATTCGGTGGATTTGTCTAAATTGCTATTCTCTGTGTTTGGAAGGAACTTACTAAAACAGGAGCTGGTTGGCCGCTTGCAACAGCAGCTAAAGTCATCACGGGATTGATGGAAGGACGAGTTGTGAGAAAACGAGACTCAATATCAGCCAATTTCTTCTCATCTCCAGGAAATATCCTTCTAACCAAAATCATAGCATCCGCATGCAGACCATTATTCACAGCATGTTTCACAGCTTCCTAATTATATTTTTAGATTTTATTAAAATCAAACTTACGTCGACATGTCCTCCTAGGAGACAATATGTGAAATATTCATACGCCTTTAGATCTGAAGATACTGTTTTGACAGTCTCCAATGAAGGAGTGTTGCTTTTTTCCCTATGATTAGCTTTCCTAGAAGGTGAGGTTCCCGCAGAAACCAAGATACTAGCTATGTCTGGTCCTGTCACCCGCTGAAAATGATTTGTCTGACATCTAGACGGGAGACTTACGCCGTGTTGTTTCACAAGTATTTCTAGAAGTCTCCAAAGTAATAAGCAGTCCACTACGTCGCAGCTATTAGGATTTTCTTTAGCAACTTCGCTGTTCGTCACCCTCAATATTTGAGAATGAATATAGAGGAGAACGGAGTGTGAAGGAACACTTCCTGTCAATAGTGGTCCTAGAATGGTCAATTGTTTGCTAGAAGAGTTTTTAAACCTTTAAAATTTTGAGCTGCGTCAATTAGTCGCCTGCTATGATTATCTTTTAGCGATGCTCTCACATCCTCAACGACAACAGAATAAGGGGAGTGTTCCGGATTTAAAATTATCACTTTGCCACCTCTTCCAAAATTCATAAATGCGTGGGGACTTCGGTGTTTTAACGGAGCTGAATATTGCTTTTTTCCGGCAAAAAAGTGTATTACCTCTTTGATCAATGCTGAGAATGTCTGAAGCTCGATCGTCATCCCTATCGTAAACACTTGCTCGATCGCTCAATCTGGAAACAGCTCTTATCCAAGAAATAGAAGCAAGAAAAAACAAGGAAAGCACCAAAAATCCCACAAAGTGCATAGAGGAAAACTACAAAGATCCAGTTGAACTCACAAAAACGGAGCCGATTTTGGTCGAATAAAAACAGGTGACTCAGATCTATAGCCATTTAGTTCTATTTTAGTCAATAAAAACTAAGAAAATATTTTTAAAAAAACTTACCCATCAGCACTATCTCTATCGTCGCTAAAAAGTTGCCTTTGACTAGCTTCATATGCCCTCTGCTGATTGTTTTGTCGTTTAGACAGGTACTGATTGTACATGGATTCACAAATCTACAAGCTTGTTGCTATACTTTGCAATAAAGTACCTTAATGAGAGCTTCATCAACACTACTTCCATTACATTTATGCGTATAATACTCTCTGCTAAAATGATCTTGGAAGCTCACAACGCCAGATGGATAAAGCTTATTATGTAGGGCTGCATAGTAGAGATATGCTGCTTTTTGTTTGGAGTCTAACTGCTCGAAAGCTTGAGGCACATGTAATTTTCGAAAGATAGTTTTGACGCGTCCCTGCAATAGTTTCGTCAAAATAGTTTTAAAAAACAAATTACCACATCCAGTCTGATAATTCCGAAATAGTAATATTCCTCTTGTCCAAAATGGTTCAGTGGCTGATTTCCCATTGTGAAGGATGAGAAAGAATGATTCACTCCTCTTTGCATATTATAATTCCTCATTTCATTTTCACTCTCTCCAGCTTCATCATCACTTTCTGACTCTTCATCACTGGCGCTTTCATCTTCCTCCTGACGCGACGCATAAGCATCATAATTTAGGTTCCCTGTTCTTTGATATCTAAGGAAGTATTGAGACGTGTAATATAGGACAAAGACCTTTCCATTGCGCGTGAATCATAAGTTGACTGTGGACGTGGTCTTTGGTTCATCATGGCCTGTTGCTGATAGTAATCAGTTGGATATGGAACTCCTGTGGCACTTACACGTCCAGAGTGTCGACCCATACCATAATACCTTAAGAGTTTGTACATAATTTCTTTAAAAATCTACCCGAAGTATTGAGGATGTGTAGGATAGCCTCTATTGTCGAGATATCGACCTTGTTGAGGAGCATGTTGGCGCTGATACGGTATGTCTTCTCCAATGTCAGATCTGGCTCTGCTAGGTGGTCTACTACGATTCAAACGACTTCTAGAGATCTTTTTCCTCTTCAATTATAAATAACTTGCCTTCTGGAAGCATCTACAAACTCCTCCCCGTATCCGGCTCCATTGGTGCTAATATCAATTGACTCATTCAAAGAAGGATCCAACTGGGAGTAATTCGAAATATTCGCATGGGGATAACTTAAAGTAGTTGAATCAGCTCTCTTATCTCTTGAAGAAGAAACTTGAATGGCAGAGCGACGCCCGCTTGAAATAATTAAGATATAGTGTGCTCTTTCTTACCTGATTTCTCCTAGAGGATTTCCTCTAACTAGTTTTGGTGTATCGATCCTTGACTGATCAAGTCTGCGCATAACTTGGTCTACAGCTGCTCGAGAGTCAAGATATTTTTCCTTGACTCCCTTGTACCGCTCCTGATAGCTAGCACGAGTGCCACCGCGAGAGAAGGCTACTGATCCCTAGAAGAATTACCTTATTTTGGGGTTATTAATTACCTGCGTACTATCGCTTTGATCCCCATTTGTAGCGTGCACTGAAATCGGCTGCATACCACTGCGAATGGATGAGACGGACGATCGTCTTTCAGGTTGAGATCTAGAATCATTTTTAGCTTTCATGGCTGAAGGTTGCTTACCTTTCACGTTCTGCCGTTACTACAGATTCGTTGGGAGTACTCGTTGCCTGAGCTTCTCCTATGCTTTCATTCTGCAGATGCTCATTATTTGGAGTAACTCGAGGCTCTTCCAGTTCAGGGGCTACTCTGAAATAAATTTAATCAAGATGTTACAAGATGTGTAAACTAACAAATAATGCGAAGGTTGGACTTCTTGCGAAGTAGAAGCAGCAAGAGGTGCAACTTCAGGTTCACTCGCCTAAATGTTAATAAAATTTAAATTAGTTGGACTAGCCGGTAAAGGGTTGTTTCCAGTATGGATGGGTCTCACTTCGAAGTTGTTTTCTAAAACTGGAATAGCAGCTGCTTGCATAGGACGAGTTGGGGCTACTCTTCTCACATTTTGTTCAATGGGAGCTTGATAAACAGGTCCAACTCGAGCAATTGGCTGTTGCTGGTCAATCTAAACCACAAAACTTAGTTCAAATAAAATAATACGTCTGCAGGGTGTTTTAATAGAGGAGCTACTTGTGCAACAGGTTGATGTTCTGGCATGTGAAGGTCATCTGAAAGAGTTGTTATTTTTACGAATGACCTCTTACCGGAATAACCATTTTGCTGATGTTCTAGACTAATTGTAGACTCTCTACTAACACCTGATTGAGTTGGAGCTGATTGCGTACTTGCAGCAGCATATGAAGAGTTCTAAAAGCATTCTTTGATAGAGTCTATTCAATCATTTCAGACAATTACGGAATATCTACACACAACGCATACCTCATGCACAGTTTCTCTTGGTGTTTTTACCCAGTCATCCCAAAGATCTTCCTTTTTCTCTTCTTTGGAATAAGTAGAATTGAACGTATCTACAGAGTAAGTGGATTCTGGTGTTACTTGAGACGAAGGTTTTTCGGTTATCTGTTCAGTTGCAACTTGCGGATGACTCTGAACAGATTGATGTACTTCTTCCGCTACTTCAGGATAGAGTTGAACAGGTGTGGTAGTGGTTGTAGGAAAGTCAAGGGTCTCGAATTCCGGAATAGAAGATAGCGAAGAAACTTGGGGTAAATGCTGTTCAGGCGGAAGAGGGGCCATAGAAAGATCGGGATGATATGCAGTATTATAATGCTGTTGCTCCGTGGCTACTTGATATCCATAACAGTTCGTATCCTATAGAAAGCGTCAAAAGTTTTGTTTTGTTTTGTTTTGCCATCACCACTACCACCACCAATACAAGAATTAGGAAAATGGTTACGGTTCTTTGGACCAAAAAAATACCTGCGGCTGTGAATAAGGTTGCTGGTTCTGCGCAATAACTTGAGACGGTTGATCAGGGACCGCTTGGGGAGGATACTAAAAGAAATAACAATAAATCAAGAAAACAAACTTGATGATGGCTATTATTGTATGGCGGATTTGTTGCTACCGGCTGTTGAACATTACTTTGCAGATAGTTTTGGGAAATCTAATGCTCTTTTTTAAGCGAGTCAAGTCTTTGTTACCGTTTCTTGGCTCCAATAATTAGTCTGCTGCTGGTAATTAACATTTTGCCATTGATCAGCCTGGGGGTCTCCTGAAACAGTGGGCATTTACAAAAAATAAAAATATGTGCCTGCACTGTGTACGTTGTGCTGGGCAGCCGGGGCTGATCCTCTATTTTGCACGGGTTGTTGCCAATATAGCGACATCCAGCGCAACCCCCAGTCCTCTAAAAAGAATATTTTAAATATGGCGGCGAAAAAGAAAGTTATAAATGGGTCAAAATAAATGTTGGCAACCGCTACGCGACCAGCTGCGCGAGTGCTACGCAAGCATTAGTTACGGTAGTAATTTTTGTTGTACCTTGCGTAAGTAAGGCGATTTTTAAAATTTTAACCATAAAATCTCGCTACTACATACCAGCCTATTGGTATTTACCAGGTAGACAAATATGAAAGCTTTATTGCTCTGCCTTTTATATTTTCTCGTTTATATTCCAATGTGCCAATAATGTTGCCTTTAGAATGAGCGGGAAAGAAGAAGCTAGTCAATCAGGATCAAACTCAGCCATTCCAAAATCAGTTCTAAATAACTTGGTGGAATTCAATAAAGCGTTAGGCGAAGTAGAATCAGCTTTCACCAAGCATTTTGAAATAGATTTTTCGAAGCATATAAACGAGGTATATCGGCCAATATTGTTATCCATTATTTTAAATTGCAGAGAAATGTCTTGGATTTGACAAGAATAGATGTAATGTCCGTTTTTGCCCTAACGTCATTAGGACGTATAATGAGTCACATTAGAGGAGAAGATCCAGATAATAATGCCGATCTTAGAAATGAGATGGTCAGTTGTAGTGTTTGATTCATTAAAGTTATTTTACAGAATAGAAGTAATGAATATAGCGACCGACTGAAAATTCTTCAAGAAAGAAGAAACGCTCCCCGGTTAAACGCTACTGCTGCTAAAAATTTCATTAGAAATGCTTTATGGGAAATCCCAGAAACTGAAATAGATGTAAGACTTCAATTTCCATAGATCTCTTCACAAATGTTTTAGGTCGCAACAGCGTCAAATTCAAATAGAAAGAGAAAAACATCTAATGAAACAACGGTCAGTTAGAATTTAATAATATGGCTATGCTAATAATTTCAGAGCCAGACAAAGAAGAAGGCCTAAATTCATAGTTAAACATTATTGCTGAATTGTTACCTCAGAATCATAAAAGTTTATTTTTTAGACAAGTACAATAGTATCGCAATACCTTAGAAAATCAGAAATTTGGTCGCAGGTTACATCTGGATAATATAATTTAATCAAGTAGCAATGATTTTCTGCAAAGATGGTAGCATTTCTTATTCCAAAATTAGTGGCTGTCTGATATGCTTGTAGACACATTTTACGAAGATCTTCCCGCGTGTAGATAACCTTATTTACTAGATCGTAAACAACTGGCTGATAAAAATAAGTGTTATTTTTTAGGCTTTCAAACCTCGGGGGTAGTTGAAGTTTGCATATATTTAATGTGCTTTTCCATTAAGTACTAAACTGTTCAAGGTAAAGTTTCTTTGGGAAAACGCAAATCACCTGCATATAGGATTGCTTCCTTTTGATAGATCCACTTTCCGGATATGAAGTTGTAGGTTCTTTTTTGAGATTTGCTCTGCCTTTTTTCTTGCTTCTCCGTTTTTTAGCCGAAACGATTGGCTTAATCTAAAATGGAATGCTATATGGAATCTAGACCGGATAACTTTTAAAATTTCGTTACTCATGGGTGTTTTCGGTTCTTCAATTTGACTCCATTCTTGTTGACTCTAAAAAGTTACTATCTTTTATAAATAACTGTACCGGAAATGATTGATTCTCATTCGAATTTTTTACAGAAACCTCTTCAGGTTGTGAATAAGTCTAAACATATCACTAATCCCTTTAAATTTTAAAGCAAAACCTCGGAATAAATAGCAGGTATTATGAAAGAAATTACGATAAGATTCATTGTTTCATTAGCTGAAGTGTGCGCAAAATCAATGAATAGTCTTCCCGCAGTAAAATCAGATACGTAGCGCTTGACCCATATGGCCTGTCTTTTGCTAAAATAAATCTCGTCAAAGAAAGAGTGTTGAAATGCCGATTTATTATAAAATGAAAAATTATGGAAGATACAAAATTACAGGAGATCCCGTGGAGACGATAGTTAAAGTCGGAATTATTCAATTGTTTTAACTATCCCTTGCTCTTTTGGTTTCTATTTCTCCTTCCTCCTCGTGAGCACGCTTAGCGCTGTGCTCATTTTTGCGATCGTCTCCTTCACGCTCTCCTTCATAGTAATCTCCAGCATCTCTTATAACCCGATCCATAATTGATGCTAAAAATTTCTTTTAAAAATAAAAAAAACATTTACGATGAAGACGACGATCTGGATTTGCCATATCCCTTGAAAGGCTCTCATCATTCAAACATTTAAGAGCATCTTCGGGAATTGCTGAAAAAAAAATTTGCAAATTTTAATAGCTTTCCTACGTTGCATTTGAACGCTAGGCACAAAGGTTAATTTCTCCAGGTTTTGAATCACAATCTCCTGGATTTTCTCTAAATCTTCTGGTGCGTTCGCATTTGCATCATTTGATGGGTCAATGTGAAGACGATAATTAGGTCCAAAATACTCAAAGTAATCATTGTATGGCAGTTCTGAAAAATAATTATTAATTTGTATTAAATGTAAATACCGTCTGGAACTTCTCTATCGACGGCCAATGTAGTTTCATAGGTCCAGCAGCGAGCCACATTTCTTGGAGTATACCCTCCTCCGCCAACAAGCATAAGCGGTACGTTATATTGGCGGAAAAATGTAACACATTCTCCATGGCCTAGAAAAGTGTAAAGTCTATATGAATAAACAACCTCGTAGTGTCAAGTTAAAAGTGCCAAGTCGATCTCCATTGAGAGAATCTGCTCCACATTGAAGGACAACTGCGCAAGGTTGAAAACGCTCCATTACCTTTGCCATTACCTATAATTTATTTTATAGTGAAATACTTGTAGTTTATTACCGGCTTAAAGATATTCTGGTAGGTGTCATCAGTAATACCGTCTTTAAGTGGTACGTTCACTGAATACATACGACCCTTTCCAGCTCCAACGTCTTTGAGATCTCCCGTTCCTGGGAAGAAGTCTCCATATTTATGAAAGGAGACTGTCATAACACGATCAGTCGTAAAGAACGCCTCTTCAACACCATCACCATGATGCACATCAATGTCCACATAGAGAACTCTAAGCAGAAATTATAGGATTTAATAGTTTTAAAAAACCGTTTGTGGTATTTTAACAGCTCCAATATGCCCAGGACAATATCATTTGTATAACAGAATCCACTGGCTTCACTTTTTTTGGCATGATGAAGGCCTCCCATCCAGTTAATAGCAATGTCAGCTTTTTGCTTGTTAAGTTTTACAGCTGCAGCCAATGAACCACCACTGCTAAGTTGACAAAACTCATATAGCCCATCAAAAAGAGGACAATCTTCTCCCACGTTGACTAAAATCTTATTTTGATATTTGGGAAAATATTTTTTAAAGAAAACTTTTGAATAAAAAAAACTAACACTTCATCATTTGTTTATGGAATGATTTCAGATTGTCCGGGCTAGCATTTTTTAGGAAATCCATATACTCAGTACTGTGGAACCTCGTCATTTCTTCAAATGTTGCAGGAAATGGTCTCTAAAAATATATCTCGTAAATTCATGGGAAATAAATTTGTGTAGAACTGTTTCGAGTAAAATTAAACTCCCTCTTGCACTAATTTTTGCTATTTGTAATGAAAATGACTAACATATACGTCCAGATCGCGGTATATTCCATAATTCAAAAGCAGATGATGGGTCATTCTTATGCGGTGAGGCTTCATCACATGGCCTTGTCCGTAGTAGTAATTTCCGATGTTAGCTAAAATTATAATTTTATTTAAAAAACATGTAATATATACAATCATAATAGTACGCGACTCGGCGTTTGGAGTGCTCCTTCAGAGGTGCTGTAGAATCCATGCTTGGAAGGGCTAGTAGAGCAAGAGCCCACTGAAAATAAAATTGTCCCGAGTTAAATAGGTTTGTCAAAAATCAAAGTCAATAGCCTTTTTATCTTCACAAATAGCCTGATAAAAAAGCTAACTCTCCTAGTTGTAAATATTCAAAGAACATTTATTAGAAATTTTTGTGAAGAAGTTTTTTTAATTCGCGGGAAAATTATAAATCGTTAAATTAACAAATAATTTTTCTAGATTTTTTGAATAGTTTGCCACATATATAGCTAAGAAAATATAATAAAGTATTTAAAATAATTACTGCAAACAAAAAAAAAAGCAGCGCGTGTCGCGCCGCCAAATCGATATGTCTGAACCTTACTGAGAGGAAATTGCGTACATGTGCTGAAAAGCATACTGGTAAACGAGAGCCTAATCAGAGCTTAATTACGTTTGTATAATGCGTATACTGGTTGCCCCGAGATAAGGGTTTTTGTGGCAAGACCCATTTTTTCATTTAGTAAATATTTAGGATAAAATGGTTCCCGGCGTGGAGACCCTAATAACTCGTTTACTAGTATACCGAAAGGCAATCTGTCCAAAAAATGGCAACAAAACTGCGAATGCAAGTTGCACTGAAGTATGAAGACTCCACGCCGAGATCCATTTAAATTTTTAGGGAAAAACTGTTACCATAAAATCGGAAGCAAACTCACTATCTGTGTCCACTAATCAAGAAAACAGGAATCAATGAATCAATTCAAGGAATAATCAAAATATCAGTGGTTTTATAGTCTTTTAAAAAAGACGACAAGATCGTACGAGATACCGTACCCTATGTTTTCAAGACTACATGTATTTGTCGCCATTCAATATATTTTATAGTGTTGCTTGACTGCCAACGCTCTTTGGCGTCTATTTTTATTTGTGTTTTCTAAAGAGCAGATGATGTTTCTTCTTCTCTCTAGGATTCGGCCTCAATTGAGAATACTTTCGTTAAGGAGAATTTTGTAGGCATCCTGTTTTTTTTATAATCCCCATGCTGCTTACCATTATGAATAGCGCTCGCAGTTCTTTAAGTCTAATTTTAAATCTCCTTTGCTCTAGCCCGAAACAGACTGCGAAATCTAACAAATGAGTGTTTTATTTCCTCGGGGGAGAGAATAACTCAGCTGAAGCAGCCCTATTCTTTCACCCACCCCCACCGGGAGTTTTTTTGATTGGGTGATTTCCACCTGAAGATTCATTTCCAGGCGTTTACGCGCAATTGCTTATTTTGTCCTCTGAGTTAAATGGAATTAGATGATCATAGTTCATCACTTTATCAGGATCAAAAATACATATGCATACCGAGTAAAAAACAGGCAAATGTGTAATAAATAGATTATAGACAGACAAGAGAGACTTAATAATCACTTAGGTCAATTTCAAAAGGAGTGAATGGTTCCTTCTCTGGTGCCGCTGGGTCACTGTTTGTGGCGCCTTTTGCAGCAACTTGTTCCACTAGTTCTATCTTTTCTTCAGGTCTGCGATCCTTGACAAGAATAATTCCGCCATGAGTAATCGATTTCACTGGCTTGTATCTAGATTGCTAAGTTGTTACCTTTTACAAAATTCACTAACCTGGCATTCTCCGGCATTGACAAGGTGCGAAGTTGGAGTCGTACTGATCGACAGGGGTTCTCAATAATGTGAGTCGGAGCTTCCGGTTCATTCCTCCTGAAACAAAAAAATCACTCAGCGAGCTGTTCATTATCTTTTAAGCAACCAGACAAATTGTCTGCCTCTTCAGTGGTTTTCTATCAGCAGCTGGCACGCGCGCGCTTGTGGTGATTAACGGCGAGCACGATGACCTATATTACCAGAAGAAATATTGAGGCGCATCCAGATTATTTTGTTACTAAAATAACCCTTTCGAAGAAAGCGTAATATATTTTGGCTTCGAGCAACCAGAGATCTAATTATGCTCTGAATGCAGCTTATCGAAAGAATCGCTGGATAACTAGAAATCTCTTAAGAGTTTCTTTTTATTTTAGTCTTGATTTGGTCGAGTCTAGGTCTAATTTACTTTTTTTCTGTGGCTCAAATAGAACTACAGCAGACTATCGAGAGGAAATTCGAATTAGCCTACCTTGACCATTATATTTTTTGAATTAGATCAAAAGCAACTAAAATTTTGTTATAGAGAAAATACATAATCATATTGTCTGATGAATTTTAGCCCTTGAATTCATATGGGGTGCTGTGAGAGATACTCACGCTTGAGGACTATATAATAAGGCTGTGCGGAGCGCGCGTGGGGAATGCGAGGGCGGTAAGACCACACGGACACATTGAGCATGGAATAAGTCATTACTCTAGCCCAGATTTAACCTACAAACTTCCCAAAAATAGCTGCCACGAAAACATCAGTGCACTTGCTATTTCTTAGTTTCCTCGAGGCAAAAGAGTAACTCACTTTTCATCCTTCTTAGCAACTGAGGCTTCTGGCTGATCAACTTCCATTTTTTCTTCTTTAGTTTCCTTTTCTTTTTCTTTCAATTCCTCTCTCTTTTCTCTGTGCGTTTTTTGTGATTTTTTCTTATTCGTAATTGAAAGAACGGCCGTTTCCACCTAGTTAACCATGATTGTACAAAACTTAATAAAAAATACCTTTTCGTTCTCCTCTTTCTTTTTTCCTTCCAACGCAGGTGGGTACGCAAAGAGAGATGCTTTAGCATTACACTTGAATTCAACTTTGGGCATCTAAGTTAAATTGAATTCTAAAACGTTACCAAAACTCACGTCAAGATTTTTGTTAAGAGCAATTAGACAAGTGGGCTTTGTGGCAAGAGACACAAAATTGACCATTGAATGCCAATACCAGTATTGTTGGAAGCACATCATTCCAACAACTCCACCCATGTCAGGATGTCTGGTACGATTATGCAAAGAAATTGTAAGATTACGACCTCCAGCATCGAGAATTCCCTAGAGAAATAAATAATAAAAACAGTGCCTTACCTGAGCAATAATTGCACCAAATTTAGCCATACTATCTTCACCCTTTTCGCTAATCATCTTTGTTAACTGCTTTCGGAACTCGGTCACCTTAACTTTCTAATTATAGTGCTTTTGATAAATTTTATTCATGGCAAATATTTTTGCTCAAAACCACGTAGTGTGTCGAAAAAAAACCCGCATAATAGTCGCAATTTTCCTGCCCATCAAATCCTAGGCAAAGCTAATTGAACCAGAACTAGTTTATACCAACATTTTCAAACACTTATTCTACTAGAGTGCCTTTTACATCCCCTCCCTTTCCAGTCATCTAGTTCAATTCTAAGAACCGGGAAATAAACATTTTTTGCAGCGAGACGCCCTCCCAAATCAGACGGCCATTGACACTCTGCCACAATTGGGACAAATATTATCCAAATGTCCAAGGGTCAGCATAGCACTAAAGCTGTGAAATGCTACGCTATCAGAGAAGCGTACTAGTTCATGTTTAGGTGCGTTTACTCCTCTGCAATAATTACCCGCGTGATAGTAATTAGAACGAATAACAAGAGTTGACAGCCTGCCTCTTCTCGGTTCATCTTTAGAAGAAGAGACATTTCCGGGCCAAAAGGGTCAGTATATTACGAGAAAGGACTCTATGTAGTGCCTAATAGCTGTCAAAGCATTTGCGCCTTTGCTGCCCTCTGATTGAAACCGAAGGATCCTAGCGGAGATGCACTTGCCGGCATGAATGATGCGAAAGAGTGATCAAATATTTGCTATAATTCCGAAAACCTTCTCACTTTTCTTTTTATACTTTTAAAAGTAGATCAATGCCCTCACGCGTTACCCTAATTTGTGGAATAAATACTCACCTTAGGACAAGTGGCCTCCGTTTGCTGAATATGTATGAATGATAACGCAATAACGGCACCCTGACGAACGAAATTCTCCTTAGCGGAAACGAGCGGCTCAATAAGTGCGATGGCTTCCTAAAAATGAGTGTTGATTAAAGGAAAAAATAATAAATTTTTGAGTTTGTTTCTGATAAAATAACAAAAGGCTTCTTTAAGATTCCAGAAAACAACCCTTCCTTCTTGGAACTAAAACATGTTTTGCTTTTTCGAAGAAAAAAAATCTTGAATACTTCTTATGTAGTTTCTGCGTGTTAATATCCGTTTTCTGCATTTAGGAGATCGTGCCCGAAAAATATGCAAAAAGCATAAACCACTCTTAGCATATACCAAAGAT
This sequence comes from Oscheius sp. JU1382, assembly GCA_932521405.1. NCBI lineage: Eukaryota > Metazoa > Nematoda > Chromadorea > Rhabditida > Rhabditidae > Oscheius > Oscheius sp. JU1382. Next base: position 10,687,395 of record OW051479.1, read on the forward strand.
CATTGATTTTAGATATACAAATACTGGACAAGCAACTAACCTTATAGCCAGATCCGGCACAAGCTATTCCCAAGGCCATTGCAGCACCGTAACGAACATGACTGTTGAAATGTTCGACGAGCATTCCCACATAAGAGAGGCATATCTCAGGATCGCTGAAAAATCAGAAATTAGCAAAGTCACATGAAAAACTTCATGTGATAAAATACAACTCTCGCGCTTGACTTTTGGAAGGTGTGCAAATATTGCTCGAGTCATAATTCGTGCCTGCAGGCCTCTATCCAATTCCTAGTAATGCATTGGAATCCGGTTAATCAAAGTCAAAGCAAACATTGATCTCTCCGCATGCCTTCCTCTCTCAATTTCTTTTCTTGCCACCCATCAAATCTTAATTGAAAGCTTCTCTCGGTTCAGCCTCCCAAAATCAAATCCCTAATAGCGGGGGAGAGCTCGAAAGGGGCGGAGTCCGTGCCGTCAGCCAGTCACCACGGCTAGCTCGCTCCCGTTAAGCCCGATGTTTCCATGACACAATGGGAGTTGTCCTCAGTTGTCCGAGTTCAAATGATTACTACTGTTCGTCACAATGCATTTGCCCTACTGGTCCTGCCTGTTTTCACCTTCGTCGGTTTCATAGGTAAACTGCTAGACCTCACTAGCGTCTAAAACAAATAATGCAGGAAACCTCTTGGTTGTCGTAGCCATTTGTACCGATAAAAGGCTCCAAAATGTAACTAACTATTTTCTACTAAGCTTGGCTATAGCCGATCTACTAGTATGCTGTATTGTTATGCCTATCAGTATAATTGTGGAGGTTCGACATGGTGAGTGTCCTCCCTAATCTGTAACAATTACTCAGCTACCCCAATGCACACACATAAAAAGTAGAAGCGCACGGCTGTGTAAAACAGACACTCGACACCTTGCGGTGGGCCTTTCGAACATACTTGACCGCAACAAGGAACCTTTATAAGCCTAGCGTAATTGAGAGCATTTAAGGGTTAAACGTCTAAAAAATTCACATTTAATTGAATGACGAACTGTCAATGAAAAAAGCTGGATGTTTATCAAAAATTTCAGGATTGTGGACATGGAATATTGCCTGGTGTCTAGCATATGTTTATTGTGATGTATTCCTTTGCTCAGCCAGCATTGTTCACATGTCTGTGATCAGTTTGGATCGCTATCTAGGCATTTCTGCGCCATTTAAAAGGAACAAATCAAAGTCCATGATTGTTGTCAAAATAGCAGGAGTCTGGCTCATCACTTTCATGGTCTCGCTGCCTATCGGATTACTTGGCTACAAAGATGATCGAAATATCTTGCGAGATAACACCTGTATGATTTACAAGTAGGTTCACAACAAATGCAGATAAAATCTTATATTTTAGCCAAGAATATATAATATATGGCTCGACCCTGACGTTCCTAATTCCTTTTTGCATCATGGCTGTCACTTATGTCTTGACCACCAATTTACTCAACAGACAGGCCTCAATACTGAGCCAGTGTGCTAACGACAAATTGAACGGAAACGGCCTGCGAAGAACGATGGCGCACAGGAAACTCGGCTACACGCGCACTAACTCAACTTTGACCAATGGCATTGCTCATAAAACAAGCACTTCCAGGTAAGGAAATGAGTTTTTTCCTGCCAAAAACGGTGCTTGAATTAATTTCGTTTAAAAACTAGTCTAGTCCTTGTACGTGGAAATTGGTCGTTTTCCCACGGGTAGATAAACATAAGACACATGATTTCAGTGGAGAGCGAGCCGGTGCCGGATACAAGACAAGTGTAGTGAGCTACAAGGACGAAGCTGATTTAGCTAATTTACTCACAACAAACAACAATATAGCTTTATCTGTGCATCGACCTCTAGCTAAAAGTTCCTCAGCTATGGCCCGTATAAAGAACCGTACATCAAGTTATATAGGATTTATAGCAAATAGGGTCAGCAGAAGAAATTCAATACAGGTGAGCTATCTCCATGAAAATTAGAGAGTAATTTCCTTTAAAGCTCAAAACAAGATTTTTAATTAGAATCCGGAGATTGTGGGAAATTGTCCCGCGTCTCATGAACACATGAGATCTCGTCCGAATCTTGGCATTAGTGTTTTAATTGAAAGATCGATGCACGCTCCCTAGAAAACATTAAGGCTAGAAAATTGCGAACGCTTATAATTGCAGACTGCTAGTCAAGAACTCGCCAATGAGCATAAGGCAACCAGAGTTCTGGCGGTCGTCTTCATCTGCTTCTTTATATGCTGGTAAGACTATTTGAATCACACATCTCTTTATATGACTCCATTCTTTGCCGCCAATTTTATAACCGGTTTCTGTGGTGAAATTTGTGCTTTACCCTCGTGGATTGGCTCTATATTCCTCTGGCTTGGTTATATTTCCAGCACTATTAATCCAATTATTTATACTGTTTTCAACAAACGGTTTCGTCAAGCTTTTGTGCGCATACTGCGATGCCAATGCTGGCATCCGATGCGTTATAACCAGTCTGGCTATTCGCGGAATTTTACAACAATTTGTCCGGACACTTTTACATGGTGAGTCTTAAAATGGTAGCTTTGGTTTATTTTTTGCTCATTCCAAAGTGTATCTTTCTCAAGTCGATACCCGGCGTGACATTTGACACCACGTACAGCAAGCGTAATCGACTCTAGCCGCGTGAAAGGTTACCCATCAGTGTCTTGGTGTCAAACTTAGTGAACCTAACACAATTATAACAAAACCCTAGTCTAAACGCAAGCATCTATGAGTTAGCATTTCAATTCAGGTCTAACAATGACCGCGGGCTGTCAATGAATGGAAGAGAAGATGGAAATGGCAGTGTGAGGAACTCAAAAGACACGCATTGGAGGGCTAGACTCAGTGATGACGGAAAGAAGGTTTGTGCTGTCAAGGACAAGGGACAATAGTGCTCTAGAATTCTACCCAGTCCGCTTCTCCTAAATTACTTAATCGTGATTCGCGGGCAACAACAGAAGAAAACAGCGACGAAGAACTTTTAAATGAGCAGCGTCCGCTTATCCACCATTCAACTATTGTCACTACTACAGCAATGCGCAAGTCTTTTACTACTCTGTTAGCACCAACAAATTTTCCTATCCCTAAATCTAATTCGTGTATTGAATGTTCCCATTGTAATGCTCTTATTGAAAGTACGGATACAGAAACCACTATGTCTTCTTCCATCACTACTTGTCCCAAGCACTTGACACTTTTTTCTAGTACCTTCGGGCCTGGGATAAAAGAGACTTTTTTGTAAAGCTTATAAAAAGCTCTTTTAATCCCAAATAGATTGAATTGATTACGGCTATGTTATTGTGGTAATACATTACGTGTAGTTCCGAAAGGAACAAAGATTGCCAACTATTTACATTCATATCGATAAATCTGCTCTCTATTTGCTCAAGTCTTAGCCACACTTTGTAATTGTGCCGAAGAAGTTGGCACTTGTGCAAAGTCTAACGTACAATCGAGCATGCATAAGAAAATTTGGAGTTATATCATAGAAAACGCGCATCATCAAAATGTGGTAGAATAAACTTACTTGCTCAGCAGAAATCCAATGGACATTACAGCAAATCGCTTGACATCGTTGTTAGGATCAGCTGCCACTTTTTCCAAAAGTCTTGAGGCTACATTTGCTTTTCCAGTGCCAACATAGGCCATGGCTAACATACAGACACCCGTAGAACGAAGGACAGCGTTACTCTTATTTTCTAGCAACGGTGTGGCCATCCCTTCACATTCTTCTTGTCTGCCTAAAAGGAGATAAATCTTTAGGTTGAAAATAATACCATATGCAAGCAAAGAAATTCCAGTTCGTAGTCCACGTTGAATTTTGTCGTGTTGGGTTTCTGTGGCATATTGAACCATTTCGCTAAAAGCGCTTTGATGTAGAGAGCCAACCATAACCAGTCCCATAGCCAATCCAGCAGCTTCGCCAGTGACTGCGTCGTCCTGGTGTAAATTATCACGCAACTGCATATAGACCTGAAAGTTATAAATAAATTTTTTTAAAAGTGAAGAACTTACTTCGGAATCGTGTGTTCCCATAGCAGCAAGTCCAAGCCCCAGACATGCACCGTGCCGAACTGCCGAAGTTTGGGCTGATGTCAGTTGATCACGAAGATACTTGATTACGGTTGCATTTCCGTGATTTGCGTGAATCAATCCTAAAAAAATTACTTATTCAGAGACGTTTCAAGTGATTTTCTCGCGCTATTTATGCAAAGTCTAGAAAATCGCTTCCTAAGCCCTTAAGTGGAGCCGACTATGCCCTAAGCGCTAACGAGGCGAAACTTTACCAAAGTCAATAGATCAGCTTACCTAAAGCGTAAAGGGATCCTCCTTCTTTGTACCCAAACTGGTCAGCTTCAGCTTTGGGCAAATATGGATCTAGAAGTTTCATTGCAGCAGATTCGTGTCCTTTATGAATAAGGCCAAGAGATGCAACAGCATTGAATTTGTTCCAATTAGTAGCTTTACTGATCCAATCCAAATTATCTCTGAGGAAATCGTCTGTGGTGGTTCCTAAATGCATAATTCCATTCGCCATTAAAGTAGCATTGTGAGCAGTTGCCGTTCTTACAGTGTCTTTCATCTCCTAAAAAACATAATATATTTTTAAAAAAAAAGAAAACCTTTAAAATAAGCATATCTGTTCTATTATTTTTGATGAGGAACTGCATATGATGTTTGATTGTTTCTTCTCCGCGAAGAATAGTACGAAGTTTTGTAAGAGGTGTGGCCTAAACATGCATATGATTTGTGGTAAATCTTTTCCGAAGCAAGCCTATTCTGTATCTTTGAACTGCCATGCAATTTAGTACACCCATTAAAACAAATTATGCGTCACTCGGCTACTCACTGCCTCCCAAACTGTAAGAATTCCTTTTACCATTGGTGTAGTTCCTTCAGAAGTCGATGGTCCGTCCGCTGGTTGGGCATCTTTTCTTAAAGAAGGCAGTCGGTTTAAAAAATATTAATCTTACTTGTCTGTTTCAGTCTGCTCATTTAAGGCAGAAACAATTTTGTTGATGAATTGTTGCGTTGCATTTTCATATAAATCAAATGCAATTTGATAAGCCATAACATCTCCTTCCTGAATTCTTAATTTAAAAAATCCTTTTTAAAACGCTTACCGTTTTATTTAAAAGTCTTATAAGCATATCAGCAACATCAGCTGGCTTTTCTAGCCTGATAAAACACTGTACTAGGGAAACAAAGTCCGGATTATCTGTTGCAGTAAAAATAGTCAAAAGCATGTCTAGCACGGAATTGCGAAGTCCGGCATCAAGATGACCATCAAGAACTTTGTGAACAGTCTCATTCAAAAGTGCTATTTGGAATATAAAAACATTTTTTAAAAATATACTTACTGGCAACATCGTCACTGGACTCTATGGCTCTTTTAATCATATCTACGCGTCTTGTTTCTAAGCCCAAGCCAATAACATAACGAAATTCTCGTTTTTCCAAATTTCTTTCAAATAATTTGTTGATTAGCTGAACAAGCCGTTCGTCGGATGCTCCTCCTGTTTTCATATTCTGTTTGTAAGTATCCAAGGCTTCTTCGATTATTTTATTGACATACTATACTAAAAAATAAAGATTTTATTAGAAAGTTATACCTCTTCATCTTTGCGTCCTACACTGGGAGTTGAAGGTCTTGGCGTGAGCTTGAATTCGTCACCAGATGTAAGGGCCAATTGTAAAGCCAGGGAATAGTTTTCAAGGCAAAAGGCAACCTGAACAAGAGAATAAGGCATGCTCGGCTATTTAGTAAGCGTTAAAATGAAGCTGATTACCTTAGAAGCTAGGAGAGCTGCCTTGTTTCGACTTGGAAAATTAACGTCATCACGAAGCGTTTCAATCACAGGCAAATAATCTGCTACCTAAAAAGAGGGTTTAAAAATAAGTTTATAGAAGTATACCTCAAACCATGTATTTGTCAGAACGTCCCAATCGTCAAATGCAGCAACGATTTGTGCTTTTTCCTTTGCAGAAGTAGCACTAGATTCTAATGACTTGAGAAAAGCTCCTATAAATAAAATAATTAGCAATGTTTGGATTTTTTAAATAAATTTTTAAGGGCTTATGTTAAAAGCATACCTGCGCCAACAGGCCCACCAGTGTTTGCTCTCCACGAATTTAGAAGCAGCATCATTTTCTGAAAAAGAATTTGTTAAAGTATGAGGTAAGAGTGATGAATCAGGAAGCATTAGAAAAAGGTGAAATTAAAAGGATGACATAAATAACTGCGTGCTTTTAACTCCCCAATCTTTAGTCGCTTCAGGACCAAAGCTTTACAAATTTTGCTCGTTTAATTTTTTTAACTAAATTTAAATAAATTAAACTCGAAGTAAAAACGGAAAAAAAATAATTAGAAATAAAACAAGCGAAGCGATGAAAAACATATATAAAACACAAATGCCAATATAGGCTATTGTCGATAGCTAAAAATAATGACTACACCTATTGACGCCATAGAAATGATATGTTATCCAAACCTGGTTCAAACGCGATCTAAAAGGCGTAGGAACATGTAGATTTTTACTGGCAAAATAAATCTTGCTATAGATTCTTTTGAGAATCCCGTCATCAACATATCTTTTCAAAACTGTACAAAAATTTTTCATTGTTCAATTGTCTTACCAAAGACAAAGGCCGATTATACAGTCGTATAGTTTATCTTTTTTGGTGGTGTAATTCTTATCATTTTTGCACTTTCACCAGCTAATTTAGGACTAGTACAGCAGTTTTCCAGCAGCTTTGTTAGATAACGAGTTTCTTTCTCAGCCCGATAAGGGTGGGCTTAAATAACGGGCCCAAGATGTTTCTATGTGGAAATGCATTTCATTTTCTTGCTGCTTTCTCCAGTTCTGGCCTATGTTGTTCAAAAGTCAGAGCTTTTGACTGGAGATGAGCTTGTTCACTACCTCAATACACATCAGAAATCTTTTGTGGTAAGATTTATAACAACTGCAAACAACTACGAAAAATAGGCTCAAGCACACGGTTTGTCTGCCTCTCAGATGAAGCAAAAAGTTATGGACCCGAAATATCTTTCGGCTGGTAAAACTCCTATTTCACCATCGAAGGACTGGATTAAAGAAGATGCTATTCCTGTTAGCTTCGATTCACGTCAAGCCTGGAGCAATTGTGCCTCTATTGGACATATTCGAGATCAAAGTACATGTGGTTCATGCTGGGCTGTCTCTTCAGCAGAAGTAATGACAGATCGTATTTGCATAAAATCGAATGGAACGCTGAATCCGTCAATCTCTGCTGAGGATATCCTCTCCTGCTGTTCACAGTACTATGACGACTGCGGAAGCTGCAGTGGCGGATGGCCCTACAATGCGTAATTAACGAAAAATGTAGTTGAAAAAATTGTTTAAGATTTGATTTCTGGAACGCAGCAGGAGTAGTAACCGGCGGGGATTTTGGAAAAGATGCAAGTTGAAAACAATTTTTAAACAAAAGATTTATAGGATGGTTGCATGCCTTACCAAATCTCTCCTTGTGGACTTCACGATGGAATTAACTATGGGCCGTGTCCTAAAGAAGAACCTCCAACTCCCAAATGCTCTTACTCATGTACTCAAAACTACCCGAAGAGCTATAAAGACGACAAAACCTTTGGAACGCCTTCTTACAGAATCAGGACTAACAGTGCCATTGACATTCAACGAGAAATTTTAACGAATGGTCCAGTTGTGACGTGCTTTGATGTCTACTCAGACTTCTACTCTTATAAAAAGGGAGTATACATTGTGAGTTTTAAATTATTACAAAAAAATAGCTTTTAGCACACGGCTGGTGACTATGTTGGAGGTCACTGCGTTAAAATTCTTGGATGGGGCGTTGACAGTGGAACTCCATATTGGTTAGCTTGTTTGCTATAAAGTTGAAATGGATTTCAGGACGATTGCAAATTCTTGGTCGGACACTTTTGGAGAACAAGGATACTTTCGCATCATAAGAGGGTTAAATGAATGCAGGGTTGAAGAATGGGTATTTGCTGCCGAACCAAGATTCTAAAACTGAACTGTATATATTGCTCTGTACATATGTATATGAATAAAGTCTTCCTTTCTAAAGAGTTCGATTGGAGCATATTTCGACTTTTGGATTAGCGAACTCCATTATCCTCGGCTGCCCTTGTAATCTTTTCGCACTCATTTCCCCCCAGAGCTGCTAGCCAATTTAACTCCCTATTACAGTAAGCCTAAGCCTCTTCCACGGGCAGATTTCCATCAAGCCTGGCATTGTCCCCAGGGATATCATTGAACTCTGTGGATGTTTACCGCTCAGGAAGACACTCTCGCTCTTCTCAGATAGTAATGTTCTAATCAAGAGGCTTCGCTGGATTTATGTCGTGTCAATCTGTCTCTCATCACGACACTTGCATGCATTCTCGATTTCTTAGAAGGGGTACAGAGGTTTGCTTTGAGTTAGAAAAAAAAACAGAAGAAGAACTCTTTACTTACTTCAGCCATGCACAGTTTATACAAAAAATCTCGTCGGGACAGAACACCGGAAGAAAAAGCTCCGAGGGATATGCAAAACGATGAGAATCGAAAGGATTTGTATTTTTGGAAGAAAAGGAGATCAAGTGAAGCAGGTTTACATATATTTTCTATTAAGCTTTTTGACTAAGGTTTAAAGCCTCAGAAGATTCTGCTAACGCTGAACGGAGATCAAAAAGGGGAGTTGATAATCTAAAGGAATTCAAAACGTCCGAAGGAGAAGGATTGTCCTGTGGCGGAGTGGAGTAACCACGAGACAGATCGAAGGGCATGTTGCGTCCTGAAAATGGTTTTCTCAATAAGTTTTTGAGCATGCTGAGAAATGACCTTGCTAAAAAGTTGAAGAGCCCTTGTGCTCCTCAACCTTCTCCCCTCATAGTCGTCTCTTTCAATTAGTGCCAGATGCCCCGTGTAGGGGCATAATTGACATCTCGCGGTGGGCATTGTTGCTGCCAAATTGGATTCTCTCCGGATTATGAGTAGATTAACCCCTCGACTCCCTCAATACAAGAGATCTCTTACCTTCAGACTGAACTTCTTCTAACTGTCCGGGATGATGAGTTTCAACGTGTCTTCGTCTATCTACCTTTCGTTGGAATGTGCGTCCACAAATATCACAAGCGAACGGCTAAAAATCAGTTAATGTCTTCATTGCAAAAAAGAACGACCTTGAAACCCGTGTGCTTCCGTGTATGTGTAATAAGATTGGAAGATTGACTAAATGCTTTCCCGCAGACTGTACACTTGTGTGGCTTTTCACCTATAAAACTTTCATCATAAGCTAGAAATCTCAATATATATAACTACTTTACTTGATTTTGGTACTTTTGTTATAGGAACCCGAAGTGGAAGAGCCCAGCCAGAACCCCCGAAGCAATCGGCTATCCACCGGATTTAATTTATTTGCATGTGTCAAATAATCGTGCTAATTTGCTATCAAAGCAGAGATGGATAACTTGTGAGCGAGGACCCGACACGAGGCCCAATAAATCACATATGGACGTGTTTAATCGCCCTACCGAGAGCTCGCAATTACATGCGCATAACACGCGAAAGATTGCAATCCGGCAGATCTTAATTGTAGCCGGTGTTCAGATATCATACTGTACATTATGAACTCCCTTCTCCTCGAACAGAGGCCCCAGAGATGCGCAATTCGCAATACTGACTTTAATATTCATTGGGATTGGCTGAGTCTCGTCCGGGCTACTGCTCAGATTCATCAATCATTTCCACAAAAGCGCGCGCAACTTGAAAAGTCAGATAGCTGGAAAATTGCCATTTGAATTATTGCGTGTGAACTCGTAGGACTTTTGACTTTAGATTCGAGGAACTAACCGGTGTGGATGTAGGTGTGCTTTTTCATGTCACTCTTTTGATGAAATCTTTTGCCGCAATATTCGCAGGGATAAGGCCGAGTATCGGAATGTATGAGAAGATGAGTAGAGAGTGTTGACGACCTGAAAAGGATATTAATCTATTGATCTGTAACTTTTAAAGTTTACTCCCTTCCGCTACACTGATAAGCCTTTTGTTTCTTGCGGTATATGACTAATATTAGACGCTATCTGTGTGATCTTTGTTCAGAAAAGTCTTATTTTGGTGTTATTAGTATTTAAGAGTAAAATTATGCGCGGGATTTCCTTACCTTTTAAAAGTTTTTCCGCACTGTTTACACTCGAATTGTTTATCGGAAGTATGGGTTTGTTGATGAATTTCCAGTGCCGAATTGTTACTAAAGACTTTGTTGCATTTTCCACAAGGAAAGACACCATCAGCACCACCAGGAGAGCCGTTCTCCGTTGAATCCAATTTTGGCTCTAAAATTTATGTCTTTTCTTCTTCTCCGTAGTTTACCGCTTATATCACACATGGCCCTTTGCATGCTGATAAGATTCATGACTTGACGCAGCTGCCCTTGCCAGAATGGGTTGAACTGTGGCGAAATGAAGGGATTCATTTGTGGTAGAACAGGCGGGATGGGAGCTCGAAGAGGACTCATAGCTGAAATTTTCTCTTGTTTGGACCTCGGGACAATCCTAATGCAATCAAGCTGGCTGGGCAATAGCCGGGGCGCGGCTGAGATTGCTCCGCCCACTACCGTAGTTTTCAAAGATTTATAAGCATTTTACCTTGTTGCATCAATAAAAGCTTTTGCTGAAGAGCCAGAGCTGCTGACATCTTCTGCCAGCTGAGATCGGAAGGGGATTCAGATTGTTCCGGCTTTTCTGGACTGCTACTCGATTTTTGATCGCTAAGAAGACTGGCAACAGAGTAGGCAGACGGAGAAGGCTCTGGGACTATGTCCATGATGAGATCTAGAACAGTTACGATTCATTAGAGTCATGAAGAAAAGTCATGATTTCGTTTTTTAATGAATAAAAGGACAAATGAGGAAGACACAAAGGAGAACAGTGGATGGGAATCTTGCTATATTTTTGTTTGAAATAAAGAGATGTAATAGGTAAGAAGAATGGGAAAAATAAACAAAGACTGAAAAACACGTTAAAATAATAATGAATAGGCAAGAAATCTCTTATACCTGGATTTATATAAATATCGTTTAAATGAGGCTGCACTTGAATAATACTCTCATAGCGAAGCATATTATCAGAAGGAATGTGCGAGTGTCTGATTTTCACCAAGAAAATTTATCTAGAACTATCAAACACGCGTGGTTAAGATTAGTCTTCTCCGGGGCGAAGGTCGCTACCTTATCAAACTCAGGAAGGAATTGAATCTAACAGATTTAGCTGCCGAACTGGGTGAGTTATTTTGCAGAAATTGTTTGGAACATTGGAACATTATGAAGAAGTACAAATTGAAATATCAAAAGAAAAATTAGGAAGGCATGAGGAGTGGGATACGGCAAGAATTTAAAAGGTTGAAATTTTAAAGAACCAACCTTACTGTATCTGGCCACGGACCTGATTGAGTTTCCTTCCGACTCCAGATGATATTCCCGTCCTCCCTGCGCACTCATTGGATCGCCCCACCCCTCATCCACCCCTTCTCGCAATTAGAGTGCGGAATCAGGAGCGACGAGCTGTTGCATGTATTATTTAGCGGAAATGTGCATTGCGAGACAACTGAGGTCAGCTTTCGATGAATTGGACGGTCTCACTTTGCAGGAAATGAAGTTTTCTGACAAGGGAGATGTCAAGCTCATCGAGATGTTACGTTAGTCGAAGAGTTTAAATTGTTTATTGAAGCGAACTTGAAAAATGACGAGAAGAAGAGTTGGGAATAGCATAATTTAGCAAAGTTGTTGGTTAAATATTTAGCTTTTTTATTTAACCTTTTCGCTTTAGTCTAGTGCTGACAAATTAGATGTCATTATTTCCCCACCTCACATTGATTTCAATAGGCTGTACAGTTCTCTGATCAGATCAGTGCAAACTAGTAGGCATCACAGAACTCCTTGATAAGCGCATGTGATTGAAGGTATATTTTTTCATGAATTTGTAACTAGACGCTAAACCAGACCACAATTTTGCATATTCAGAGACAATTCATTTTAATAGAACCTTTTTGCTAGTAGAAGGGCAAATACATGACCTCATTTCCCTCTTTACAACTCGATATTACAATCATAATCCCTCATCTTTTTGCCACAGCCAGGTGTGACTTCCGTGAGCGGATTTACAGTCAATGACAGTTGGCAGCAGATGTTGCGTTATTATCTGCGCTGATTTACAGCCTAACCTGAATTGCCCTTCGCCCTTTGGTTTCAGATGCATGATAAGAAATATCTCCTACACTCCATTAGCGTCAGTAGCCTCTTTTTCACACTAAAAACCTAGGAGACAGATGGCTGACTCTGTAACAGGAGAGCCGGTCATTAGTGATTTTTCGCACCTTTACGGGAGAGGACAGGGCACCTGGATAAATAGTGGCAGCTCTCTGTCTCAGGGAGATTGGGTTGCCGTTAGACAGGTTGAATGTCTAATTAGAGCTGGCTCGAAGAGCAGGGACGAAGTTCTGATTGGTTCTCGGAAGAGGCCTCCAGGGAGATTATACACTTTCCAAGAGGGAACTCATTGAACTGTTCTTTGGCAGCCTAAATAATCAAATCAAGATCCCAGACATATTCAATTCTTCTTAAAAATGACGACCGACATGAGTGTGATTAGTATGCCGCACTCTGCGCCAATCAGCATGCAACGCATGCGGTGAAATTGATTAATGAACCTCGGACAGTTTTCCACGGGAATTTGAGATCTCTTTGACGCATTTGCATAACCATTACGGAAGAACAAAGAACTGTAGGAACAAAGGATCATTTACATTTTTCAAAAAAGGAAGCCAAGAAGCTCAAAAGAGCAATCTGATAGCGATACACTGTAGAAGATTTTGGTCGTAGCTTGGACTTGTCAGCAAATTTGTAGGATGAGAAGCTGCTGTTTGTTTAGAAAACTCTCGTGTCTATAAATCTTCGTCTCCTTGCTTCCACCGTAAACTGTTTGTACGCACGGGAGGTATCATGCATAACTAACTATCTTCAATTTATTTCAATCAACGGGCGTTAAAATGCATACAGCTTCCGATAATTATCCGCGAATTTTAAGAGAAGAATTACCTCTCCTCACTCCCCAGAGACATCGAGGGATGATTTTGTTTTGCTTTGTGGATCGGAGGGGTGGAAGAGAGACATCCAGGGATCCACCCAATCTCCCACGATATTATTAAATATGTGCGAAGATTGGAATTGGATTTCAAGACTGAACCTCTTCGGCAAAATAGTTGCTGAAATACGGTAGGGGAGAGACGGGGAGTCAATCCAGCGAGCTGCTTTGTTTGCTCATTACTTTGATTGAATTGGACATAAGCACCTGAACGAAATCCGAGCAGGAAGGTCCTCGATTGCTCTAAAAATGGCGTTTATTACTGACAGAAAGCAGGGGGCTGATCTTTCAGTTGAACTCTTTTCTCACTTTTAATCAGACTTTTGAATAAGAAATGAGATTAACCCGGCAGAATCTTATTCTGAAGTCAAGGCAATTTGACTTGACCATATTGTGCGAATCAGCTAGAGGTTAACTTAATTATGTTGCGAGAGAATGACGCCGCGCCAATTAACGCGTCCTCTCCGCTACCGTAGGAGAATCGTCCAGACAGCCGTAAAACAGTTAGAGTCCATGAAACAGACGTCAATCTAGCGGGAACATACGGTGGTTAATATGTGCCCCGATATGAATCCGAGTCGTAAAACACGAGATTAGCCGTCGTTTTCAAGTCATTGGGGAATGTCATGCGAAGACCTCTTCAATAACAGAAAATAAGGGCTCTAAATTACCTATCTGCCTATCCATAAAATCTGAATGGTCTCCTTGTCCTTGCAAGGCATCTTATTCATAACCAATTGTAATATGCGCAACAGATGTCACCGATCAAAAGAGTAGCGGTTAATTGTTGGCTCGCAAAGGTCTGTAGGTCGGATTCAGAAACCTGACACCCGATGGCCGTCTTTTGCCTCCAATTAATTGACATCTTGCGACTCAGCGGGTGTCGGTATATTGTTATTTGTACTGTACTCCAATAGTCTTTGATATAAGCCGCTTGTAAACTAGCTGGCAGGGAAGAGTAGGAACAAATCTTGGTGGCTCGTTTGGAGTTCCAAACTAAATCACCATACTCCCAGAAGACCAATTTTCAGAATGACAGAAATGTGCCAATTTATCATCAATTACTGCGGATTTCGGCACTTGCCCATAAAACAAGAACTCTTGTCTGAAATCGGCTTCGGGCCAACAGATTGTACAATTTCTGAGCTCGAATAGCGCAAACGTGGAATCTTCGAAACTTCACATCTTGCACCAGACTTCACGATTGTGACATAGGCTCGAGCTATTCGTTAGAGTTGGCACTTTTGAGTAGTTGGAACCGTTGAAGAGCAGTGGACTTATCACAAATCATCAAAACTGGCGAGTTTTGGTTTGCTTTGAAGGTTAAGATTTTAAATTCGCGGCTGTTATTACGGTGTCGTGTCGGTGTCGCCGGTCAAACGCAAAACTGCAGACATTTGCTGCTTGCTGAAAGAATGCCTAAGAAAGTCACGTTCAACTGCTCATTAATGTTTTATTCGATTTTTTGCCATCTACTTACTAATATAATTAATTGTGATTGGAATTAGCTTCATCAGGCTAATAAATTTTAAAATAAAAGAAACTACCCATAATTCTTTCTAAAAGATAAATTATATTCACATTCTTATCTCTTATATTTTTGTTATTGTTTACTTCTTTTTAATATTTAATTTCCAGATGTCAAACCTGCCGAAGGTCCTTTCTCTGGCTAACAACGCAACTAAAGTTTGCGTCCGTGCTCTTTCAGGAGGATATGGAGATGGAGCTGGAAAGGTAATTATATAGTTTTAATTTCTATAGTATTATTTAGGGAGGCGGATCAGGAGGCTCAGTTCGTGATGCTGGAGGTGCTTTTGGAAAGATGGAAGCAGCTAGGGAGGAGGAGTATTTCTACAAAAAGGTTAGCTTAATGTAGCCATTAACAACAAGCAATATTCAGCAAAAGGCACAGCTTGAAGACCTCAAGAAGCATATTAACGAAGAAATCGTTCACCATAAGCAACAGCTAGAGCAACATCAAAAGGTGAGCTTTTGATTTTAGGGTGTAGTCGGGGCATTTCCCATTTTGATTTATAAGGCAAATGGCAGATTACCAAGGCTTCTTTGCTGTTACTGAAGCCTGAACTTGTATCACATCCAGTGCTACTAAAAGAAGCAATAAAGGAAATAGTCAATAATGGAATAACAATAGCTGGTGCTTTACAAATTCGCCTTTGCACTAAAAAGGCAACTCAGCTATATGGCATCCACAAAGGAAAATTTTTCTACAACCGTCTAGTTCGCCATATTTGTAGCGGACCTGTAATTGTTTTACATGTGGCTGGTGAAGTTCGCCCGCTTCTCGGCAGTAGCAAACTTTGGCCACTAGGAGCAAATCCAACACTTCGGCAGCGATTCTCACTTTCTGATGTTCGAAATGTCGCCCACAACTCGGATGTTGAAACAGCAGAAGCAGAATTGGCTCTTTTTGAGCCGTTTTCGGATCCAGTACCAATTATAAATTCAATTTTTGACAAATAAAAAGACGGGCTTTATAATAATAGTGTATTGTAATATATAGAATGTATATTTTATTTTTCAGGTCCTCGATAGACACCAGAAGCGTGTTGCTGAGATCGAAGCCGAGCAGAAGAAGATCGGAAAGTAGATCTTAGTTAACCTAGCTCCAACATCTGTTTCGTGTATTTTTAAAGATTTAGAATAAAGTTCCCATGTATTATTTGTTAAATTGGCGGTATCAAATATGATTATTCATTTTTATTGAAAGCTAGAATGTCAGGCATTACCTAGCGTGTGTAAATGCGCCCCAGTTCTCGCGAGCGGCGCAGTAACTCGTTCCGAGACTAATATTTTTTTCGCACTTTGAAAATGTTCATCTTCAGTTCTTCTTTTAGCTGACTGATTTGTTGGGTTATGTATTATAATGCTAGATAGAATCTATGTGTTAGACCAAATACGAAACGATTACTGGCCAAAATAAAGATATTAGAACGGTAAAAAAAAACAACTAATTTTGCAGATATAAATGACATCGGACGAACCTCCGACTAACGTTCTAAGCGATCTTGATGTTGATGAAGACGACAGCTTTTCAAAAACGATAATAAAAAATGAGGAAGGGATTGGCGAAGCACATCAGCTTGAAGTGGTTAGTAGAAGGCTTTACTAAGTCTTGGGAATAATACAACATTTAAATACCGTATTCAATTGCTCAGTAAACCTTTGTTAAGGCAGCATCCCAACAAGGAAATCCAACTAATCAAGAAAGTACAGTTATTGAAGATGGAATAATAAGTATTCCAACGACTGAAAGGCAGCCACATTCAAATAACCAAAATCCAATTATGCGAAGAATAATTCGACGCATCCGCACGGTAAGTATGGAATTCATTTGCAAAAAAGAAAGTATTATAGGGTCCTGAACCTTCTGAAGGTCCGTCAACATCGCAGCAGATACGCAAAATTTACATAAGGAAAAAACGTACGCCAGAAGAGGAGCTTGCTTTGGAAGGCTTTGAACAAGAAAGTAACATTACAAGTCCTGAAAATAAAAGAGTACCTGCTCCACCCGGAAAACGCGGTCCGTTTTATTTGTACATTTGCTATTCTTTCTAGGCCGAAGGCCAATAATTCTTCCCCATGACAGCACTGAACCTGTTTCGAGGATTGACGCTGCTCGTCGATCTGGTAGACCGTTTGTCCTTCATCCTGTAAGTTATCAACACGAAATAGTTTTAGTTTAATTTAAGTCAGGTGTTGCCTTTGCCATCCCATCATCGCTGGAAGCCCATCCAATTCAATTAAGCGACACCATCCCAGATAATCCCGACTTTGATATTTTAAAGGGTTATTCAGACTAGATTCATATAGATATTTGAAGTTTTAGACGATAACGGAATGCCGTACTGCTCAAGTTGCCACTCCGTATTACGGAGTTTTCATGCGCTCGAGTACCACATGCTCAGCGTACATCTTAAGTATAAACCATATCGGTGTATGTTCTGCGTTAAAGAATATTTTCACACAGAAGAGGAGTGTATTGCCCACCTGAAAACAAATCATATAGGAAAACCAATCCATGTAAGCTTTTTAACGGTAGTTTCTGGTCCACCTTTTCCAGTCATTCGAAGATCCTTTGAGTGAAGAGAAATTTTTCAGATTATTCGTGAACTAAAAGAAGATAAAGAAGAACTACTTGTCAAAGCTTTACAAAATATTTATATGATGGTCAGAGAAGATGTAAATTAGCTACGTTTACAACACTATATAACTTATAGGAAACTTTAACCCAGGCTCGTGTTGATGGTTTGCAGCAATCTGCGTATCAACAAATGCAGAAATATCATAGAATGAGGTTTAAAGTTCCCGAAGTTGTTGCTCGACAAAGGTTTGGCTCTTTGTAATTGCAGATATTTCATAGGTCTCAAAAAGACGAAGCATCACAAACTTATGTTACGATGGCTGCTCCACAAACATTAGTTCAAATGCCAACCAAGTCACCTTTTATGCGAAGAGAACAAATGATGGTAAATGATGTTAAGCTGATGCGTATGGCAAATGGGGAAGTTCACCAAATTTTAGCAGATAATAGATATATTGTTGAACGTGATATGGTTTGTTTTCTTCTAATTTGAAAGTAATCTCGTTTAGGAAATGGGTGATCATGAAGCTTTTGATCAGATAGACGTCGTCGAAGAAGATTTAGCAGATGATGTCCATTATTGAGATATTTCTGCCAAATACAAATAAATATACATCTCCGAAAAAGTAAAACTCTTTGTAAAAAAAACCGAGTAGAATACCAATATGATAGGTTATTTTCTTCTTCTTCATGGTGTCAGGTTTTTGAAAGAGTTCATGCCATTTCAGTGTTCCGTACCTTGCGTAGTAGCCTTCTTCGCGCGCGACGCTGTAACATTTCGAGATGGAGATAGTTGAAATGGAGACGAAACAAGTTCCGCTCTGTCGCTCTATCAGTGCTACCGCAATTACCAGCGGAAAGCTTTGGAAGTCTTTTTATTGGGTCCGAGAGAGGCCATTTGTCGGGTCTGAACTTTTACGATGATTTTAACAAGGATTGCTGCTGATATTGACGTAGTCTCCTTATTTTTACTTCTGTCCTAGATAGCTCTGCTTCGTGCATCATCGTCTTTAATGAATAGCTTCCATTTGTTTACGTTTACAGACCAGTTTCTTTGGAGACTTTGCCTCTCACCCTAGCTAGTGAGATTTGTCAAACAGCTGATCTCTCTCTATGTTCCAAGGTCTTGTCCTTATCAATCTCACGACTGATAGATTTCATGAAAAATACATTCCGACAGAACACATTTAGTGACTTATTTTTCGGGAAAAGGGCGTGACTTTCACTATTTCAGACTATTCCGTATCGTAAACGTGTCACGTCTAGTTCCTCGTCTTTTGTTCTCAACAAGAAAAACTGTCTTCATATAAATCTTAACGCCTATTCCCCGAAAATGCTTTCCTTCTTTTGGGGTTCATTCATCACCTGAACTGACATGTACTCATCATGATTTATATGTTTTTTC
Organism: Oscheius sp. JU1382; assembly: GCA_932521405.1. NCBI lineage: Eukaryota > Metazoa > Nematoda > Chromadorea > Rhabditida > Rhabditidae > Oscheius > Oscheius sp. JU1382. The sequence continues at coordinate 10,706,077 of OW051479.1, forward strand.
GTCGGTCTTTCATACGTCCCTCGCCCGACCATTTCCTTCCTTGTATTTTCTCAATTTCCCGTTCTTTAGATGAAAGAAGAGGCAGAGACAAAGAAGAAAAGACCAGCAGCTATATATCCGATAGACACTAGCAATTTGTATATAGATGACCCGAAGGGAAACACGAAAAGTACGTCCATCACATGGTTTCTATCGCATATTTTTACGCATGATCGCATGAAAGATGCTATCAGGTTGAGACAAAAATACTTCTTCAGCATATGATATAACTTCGCTAGAATCAGTCACACTGTCTGAGAGCAAATCAAGTGGTAAGGAAAAGATTGAAAATCCAGGACCAGGAATATTCTCACAATATGCCAATTTGTATTCGTTTGCCGATAAAACTGACTACAAGGTGGAGGATTCTAGCTTACAAAAACTAAGCACTTTTCAGCTGATGGCAGTTGGTCTCGTTTGTGCCCTACTCCAAGCTACAATTCCTCCATTTGTTTGGCTAGTTATGGGAAATTTTGTGACTCTTTCTATCAATCGAGAAGTGAGTCTATTTTACGATATACTCTATCATTAAAAATCTTAGGAGTTTCGTCCTCTCAACGCTTCCGATCTTAATGCGACGTCTAAAAATCCGCTAGATGAGCAGTTCAAAGCGAGTGCCACACCGGCTTTTTATGTCATGTTGGCTATGAGCATAACGATGTTTTTTGCCGCCTTCCTCCAGCGATTAGCCTGGGAGATTAGCGCAATCAGGCAGGTATTCCGAATAAAAACAGCCTACGTGAAAAAACTCCTCCATATGGATGTAGCTTGGTTAGAGTCTCGTCAGTCGGGACAAGTAGCACACATGCTACACGAGTAAGTTTTCTTATCAGCTAGAATCGTTTTAGACATGCTGATTCAATCTACAATGCGATAGCTGATCATCTTCCAATGGTTATTTTTATTATTACTTATCTCCTCGTAAACATTGCCCTTTGCCTTTATACTCAATGGGATGTGACTTTACTCATGTGTACTGCTATTCCTCTGCTTATTATCTCCCGAATTCTATTCTCCAAGGTATGTATGCCTACTTTTCTAGATATAGATATTCAGTGGTTTGCTAAAACACTCGATGGTGAGGCCAGACTTCAAACCAAAATAGCTAATCTTGTGAATGAAACATTTTGCTGTATAAGAACTGTAATAGCTTTTGCCGCACAGAAACAGACTATAGTTAGTTTTTTCTTTAATAATTAAAATACTCATAATAGAATAAATTCGAGAGGATTTCTTTGGAAAGCAATCGCTTAACGGAATCTCGTCTTCGTAGTTCTACAGTCTACGACAGCTTAACTCAAGTAATATTATTAATTTTAAGTTATGGCAGTCGATGTGTTTAAGATTCTCTTGACTGAATTGGTTTTTACTGCAGCTCTTTGCTATGGTATTTGGCGAGTTGGGGACACTTCTCCCGGTGCTTTATGCGCTGTAAGTTGACGAAAAAAGATAACAATATTTAGCTTGCCATTAATATGCTTTACATGTGTGTCACTTCTATTTCAATCGGGTTTCATCTCAATGGCGCAAGCGTTGCCAAAGCGAATGCGTCACAAATGGGAGAAATCTTCCGTCAAACACCTGAAATTGAAATAGATAGTTGTAGTTACATGAAACAGATTATAATTCCATCAAATTATAGACGAGCCAGTATGAAATATCAAGGTGAGCATCACTAAGAGACATATCCTTGCTTATAGGAAAAGGAGCTATTTGTTTCAAGGATATTCGTTTTGCTTATCCTAGCAGATCAGAGACAGAAGTTCTTAAAGGTGTTTCCTTTACTGTTGATGCTGGAGAACGTGTGGCAATAGTTGGCCCCAGTGGTTCCGGTAAAAGTACATTGACAGCGCTATTATTGCGATTCTACAATCCTTCCAGTGGAGAGGTGCTGTTCCTGTCTATTCTTATAGCATCTAATCTAGATAACATTAGATGGGGATGATTTGCATAGCATGAATCCAGATGAACTCCGAGCCCAAATGTCTCTGGTCAGCCAGGAACCTGTTTTATTCGACGGAACGATTTCTGACAACATTCGCTATGGTCGTCTGGATGCCACACAAGTGGGAAAAAAGTCTTTTTTTGGAAGGAATCTTTAGCAAGAAATAAACGCGGCAGCCAGGAAAGTAGGAGCTTGGGATTTCATTTCAAAGTTGCCAATGGGAATGCAAACAAGAGTAGGTGATAGAGGACTACAGTTATCAGGAGGACAAAAACAGCGAGTTGCAATCGCTCGAGCAGTTATAAGGTTGATCCGCAATATAAATAATACAATGCTTCCAGACGACCTACGGTTCTCCTCTTCGACGAAGCCACATCGGCTTTAGATAATAAGCACGAAGAAGAAGTCTGTCATGCTATTGATCTAGCTTCTGAGGGACTTACCACGATCACAATTGCTCACAGACTTTCCACTGTTAAATGTTCTGATCGGATTATTGTAATAGAAGATGGACAAATTGTTGAGCAAGGGCCGCCTGATGAGCTACTGGCCGTAGAAGGAGGAAAATTTAAGAAGGTATTTTCAGAAGAAAAAAAGTAAATGCAGCACCTAGATGTGGCAAGATCAAGGACTTGATCGGCCAGATATATCAGCTAAGACCTCGATAGTGGTTCAAAAAATCTCCCTTACTCCTCATTTTTCTCTGGGTGCTTCTGATTTTTTAACTGCTGCTAATGAAGAAGACCAGAGAAAAGCTTGGGCTCGAAGCAGTCTGGGCCAGAACAAAAAATTGGGACGATCCTATACCTGCTCACTTCATCAGAGTCGCGAGAAACTGGCTCTACCTGTCTCAGTTTTAACAAAGAAAAAATCAGAACGACTCGACTATAAGTATTCAAATGTTGGAGTGTTCGAACCGGCTGATATTGCTCCTATCGAGAATTTCGACGAGGACGAGCTCGAATTACCTGGAAAGAGAACAAATTGGAAAGCAGTTATGGGTTTGATCAAAGGTTACCGCAGTGGCTGGTCTTTACTAGCTGGAGCAATTCCTACTACTATCATTCGTGCCTTTTTCTATCTCCTAATCTGCTTCCAAGTTGCTTCCGTTCTTGAATTATCAGTTGTACCAGCAGAAGAGCGCCCTCAACAAATTTTTATTGTCGCCGCCGTTTATACCGCTTTGATAATTGTTAAAACAATCTTCGAAGCTCTAGGAGTTTGTAAACTCTCCTCACAAATAAACAAATTTAGAGACTCTTCATCGCACTTTACGGACATGGGTTTGCATGCTATATGAGGAGTGAGATGTTTAGACAAGTCCTTCGCCATGGTTGCGCATTTTTCGTAATTTGATACATTTACGTTACAATCTAAATTTAGGACGAGGAACGAAATTCACCTGGCCGACTAGTACACAAAATTATAACCGATTCTTCGACATTGAACAAGATTTTAGAACAGAAGTTAGATCTTCTCATCCCCGCTCTCGTTTGTTCAAGTATGGTTATTTTATTTAGAAAAAGCAGGTAGTTTTCAGTCTTTTCAATTGTTGTGGCATTGGTTATTAACTGGAAAATGGCTTTACTTTGTGGCTTCCAGTTCCCTGCATACTTTATAATTCGAGTTTTACAGATAAAGGAAGGTTCTAAGAGGTAATACCTAATAATAATTTAATATTTTCTCAATAGACAACGACAAATGATAGAAGAAGAGGGAAAGGCAGCTGCTATGGCATCAGTAGTCCTGTCCAATATGACTACAATCAAAGCATATAACCTTCAAGCGCATTTTTATGATGTATTTACTGAAGGTCTCAAGCCTTTAGCTAGGTAAACAACTTTAGCGAATGTAAAAAAAGGTTTCAGAGCGATGGAAAAACAGTCATATGTATCAGCCTTTGTTTTTGCTTGCCAATATTCATTCACATATATTCTCATTGCAATAACACTGCATTTTGGGGAATTTATGATGTTAGCAAATGAGATATCTGTCTTTGACTATATGAGGCAACGTTAAACTAATAATATAATACATTTACTTTCAGAGTTGTGCTTTTAACGCAGTTTGGCGCTAATTTCTTTTCGCAATTAATTGCTTCGGTTACCGACTTTTCCAAGGCTCGAGCAGCAGCTGAATCTGTGATGGGAATTCTGAAAGAGAATCCAACTGATACAGATAACTTAAGTGAAGAAGGATTAAGGCCGGTAGGCAGAAAACTCTGAACCAATCATTAGTAATCTAGAAAATTGAGGGTAATTTAGAGCTGTCTAATGTACACTTCCGCTATCCGGCTCGTCCAATCGTCCCAATTCTAAAAGGACTTGACATCAAGGTCAAAGCAGGCGAACACATAGGTATCAGATTGTAATTGAATCAAAAAATGTCATAGGAATTGTTGGCCCTTCCGGTTCTGGTAAAAGTTCCGCATTGAATCTCTTTCAACGTCTTTATGCACCATGTGATGGACAAGTCGTAAGTCTACAACATTAATAAAAGAAATATATTCCAGCTCGTCGACAAATATAATATTCGTACAATCAACCCTGCTTATTTGAGGAGGATGGTTGTAGCTGTAGGCCAGGAGCCGACTCTCTTCTCATTCACAATAAAAGAGAACATTGCTTATGGTTTATTGGAGAGCGAATCAACTATGGAGAAAATAACAAACGCTGCAAAGATGGCCAATATTCATAATTTTATTATGTCACTTCCACAGGTATCTACATTGTTCAAAATAAAGCATTTTTAGGGATACGACACGGAGGTTGGGGAATTTGGTGCTCAACTCTCTGGAGGACAGAAGCAGAGGATAGCTATAGCTAGGGCGTTAGTTCGGAAGCCGGCAGTTTTGCTTTTAGATGAAGCTACTGCGAGTTTAGATAGCTACACAGAAAAGGTGAAGCTTCATTATGAGAAAAAATCTGTTTTTAGGCAGTAAGAGATGCGTTTGTAAAAAATAAGGACTGTACTATGATAAAAGTAGCACACCGTTTGTCTACAATAAGAAGCTGTGATAGAATTTATGTCCTGATAGAAGGACAGGTAGCCGAGCAAGGAACACACGAGGAGCTAATGGAACAGCACGGAATCTATAGAGAGATGGTACTGATGTCTAGATGAATTATCGTCAGTGTCATCCTGAGGCCATTCAAAAATCTATCTCAGGAATTGTACATTATGGGTCGTTGCTACAGTTACCTCAAATTAAAAACTTAAATAAATATATTTTGATACGAAGGTGCCGATGTTCTCTGCTGTATTTTTCAAGTCATTGCGAAAATTCTTTAATCAAATTGGTGCTTATTTATTATTAAGAATTATTATTAACATTCTTTATTATTAACTCCTATCAAGGAGTTTTCCTTCTCTTTGTCAGGTTGGGCAGCGATTACACCTAAAGGTTATAGCTTTAAAAAAAGGTGAAAATCTACGTTTTTGCGCAATTTTGAGTCATCAGGGTGAAGTACTGCGCATTATTGCAATAAGAAATCATTCCTGAGCAACTAGTGGATGTATCAGAGCAGCCTATAAATAGGCTTTAATAGGTTTGTAGGCCCTTCTAACTTGGTGGAGTTGGTGCAGCCACAGTCGTAGGGGCCGGTGTAGCTCCACAGCGATTACCTAGCAAAATTATTATTATTCACAAAACAGTGCTCACAAGTAACTGGGCACTGCTGCGACATAAGTGTTGCATAATTGGCATTGGAACAATAGGCTGGAAAGGGATGGTCTTTAGTAAACTTTTGACTCACACTGCATTGCTGCGCAGTTTGCAGAAGAATTATCTTTGCAAGCTGAATAAACTTTAGTCTGAATTTGATAAACTTACAGCTGGCTGGAACAGCTATCGCCTGAGAAGCAATAGCTCCACATCGGTTGCACTGAAAGCATAATAAGGAATAATTGAGAAATTACCGTGTAAGGACATTGGCTAGTCATTAAATTGTAGTATGCAGAATTATTGCAGTACGCTGAAAGCGCTGTTTCGATTCTAGATTTAGCTTACAAGCCATCGAAGCACAATTGGCTGAAGAGTTATCAGCACAAGCTGGCGCTGCAGCTGGAGCAGCACAGCGGTTACCTTAATTAGCAGTTTATGCACAATAGAGTGGCTAACATGTGTAAGGACACTGTTGCGTCATCAGGGTCATGTAGGTAGGATTATTGCAATAACTTGACATGGAGGCACAGTTTGATGAAGAATTGTCGGCACATACTGAAATATTTCATGAATTTAGGCATTTTAGATATCATGACTTACCAGGAGATGCTGTTGTGGTTGCTCCAGGACAACGTTTACCTAATTAATATTAAGCTACTTTAAGTCATGTCTCACATGTGTATGGGCATTGCTGGGTCATCAAGGTCATGTAGGTAGGATTGTTGCAATACCCTAAATTATTATTTTCCCTAGAACAACCTTAGAAACTACCTGACATGGAGGCACAATTTGATGAAGAGTTGTCGGCACACGCTGAAATGTTTAGATATTTTAGATGTCAAGATTTACCAGGAACTGCTGGCGTGGTAGTTGTTGTTGCTCCAGGACAACGTTTACCTAAGAATAATTTGTTTTATATCTTGTCTCACATGTGTAAGGACACTGTTGTGTCATCAGGGTCATGTAGGTAGGATTGTTGCAATAAGAATTCTAAAACAATTAAACGAGTTTTGAAAAGTATAACCATCGAAGCGCAATTTACTGATGAATTGTCGGAACAGGCTAAACAATTTTTTTTCTTCAAAATAAGCACCTACATGGAGCAGGAGTTACTGTTACTCCGCATCTGTTACCTATAATGATATTGGTTACTCGCTCAACCAGGGTAACTGACATGTTGCTGGACATTGGCTAGTCATTAAATCCATATAAGTAGCGTCATTGCATTTGCTCGCCATTTGAGCACAATTTGCTGACGAATTATCGGCACATCCACACCGGTTGCACCTATTTTTTATTATAGTTATTAAGTTTGAGGCCTACGTGGCTGGGCATTGACTACTCATAAGAGAATAGTAAGTGGCATCATTGCATTTGCTTGCCATTTGAGCACAATTAGCAGAGGAATTGTCGGCACAACCGCCGCATCTTTTACATCTATAAAGCCTAGATAAGATGGCCGCAATGCAGCTTACGTTGCTGGGCACTGGGTCCCCATTAGAGTGTAGTATGCAGAATTATTGCAGTAGGCTGTTTAAAAATGGGTTCCTCATTTCTTTCACTTACAAATCATCGAAGCGCAATTTGCTGAGACATTATCACGGCAAGTCGAAGGAATTGGCGTCGTCGTTGTTATAACAACTCCGCAACGGTTGCCTACAAGAAGAATGCTAATAAAAATATTGAATACATGTTTGCGGACACTGGCTTGTCATCAGATCCATATAAGTCGGGTTGTTGCAATACGCTAAAAAGATGTAACAGCTGTGGATCAAATTAACTTGCAAGTCATAGAAGCACAGTTCGCGGAGGAATTATCGGCACAAGCTAAATAAATGACATTTAAAATTTGGAAACACTTACAGTTGATACAACGATTACAAGTCTTGGGGCATTGCTGCGAGTTAAAAAAATATAAATCAGTTAGTTTATGGAAATACCTGGGTCATGAGGGCATAGTAATTAGAATTGTTGCAATAGTTGACCATCGATGCACAGTTTACTGAGGAGTTGTCATAACAAGCTGAAAAATATAGGAAGTTAAGGATTGATGTATTATGCTCTTACTAGGAGCTGGGGTGGTGGTAATACCACATCTGTTACATCTAAAAAAACAATTTGACAGGGACAACTACAGACGTTTTAGGACATTGGCTAGTCATAAGATTCATGTAAGTTGGGTTGTTGCAATAATTGACCATCGATGCACAGTTTACCGAAGAGTTATCATAGCAAGCTGGAAAGTGTAATATGTTAAAAATGTGTATGCTCTTACTTGGAGTAGGAGTGGTGGTGATTCCACATCTGTTACATCTAAAAAGGAAATGAGCGTACAAAAAGCAAGAGCGAACGTTTTCGGACATTGGCTCGTCATAAGATTCATGTAAGTTGGATTATTACAGTAGGAAACCATACTGGCGCAATTTACTGAGGAATTATCATAGCAAGCTGAAAAGTGTGTTGTGAAAAAGTAGACTTACGCGGAGCAGTAGAAAATGTAACTCCGCATCTGTTACATCTAAAAAAGAAATAAGCGGAGAAAAGTGCTAACGTTTTAGGACATTGACTAGTCATAAGATCCATGTAAGTTGGGTTGTTGCAATAGCTGACCATCGATGCACAGTTTACCGATGAGTTATCATAGCAAGCTGAAAAGTGTAATATGTCAAAAATGTGTATACTCTTACTTGGAGTAGGAGTGGTGGTGATTCCACATCTGTTACATCTAAAAAGGAAATGAGCGTACAAAAAGCAAGAGCTAACGTTTTCGGACATTGGCTCGTCATAAGATTCATGTAAGTTGGATTATTACAGTAGGAAACCATACTGGCGCAATTTACTGAGGAATTATCATAGCAAGCTGAAAAGTGTAATATGTCAAAAATGTGTATACTCTTACTTGGAGTAGGAGTGGTGGTGATTCCACATCTGTTACATCTAAAAAAGAAATAAGCGGGGGAAACGTGCTAACGTTTTAGGACATTGACTAGTCATAAGATCCATGTAAGTTGGATTGTTACAGTAGGAAACCATACTGGCGCAATTTACTGAGGAATTATCATAGCAAGCTGAAAAGTGTGTTGTGAAAAAGTAGACTTACGCGGAGCAGTAGAAAATGTAACTCCGCATCTGTTACATCTAAAAAAGAAATAAGCGGGGAAAAGTGCTAACGTTTTAGGACATTGGCTAGTCATAAGATCCATGTAAGTTGGGTTGTTGCAGTAGGAAATCATTGATGCACAGTTAACAGAGGAGTTATCTTTGCAATCTAAAGGAATAAGAAAATGAGCACAAATAATTACCAATAGTAGTTGTTGAAGCAACAGTGAAAGTTCTGGTCGTTGAACGAGCTGCTGAAGTACTAGTTTTAGATAGAGTAGTGAAAGTACTTGTTGGCGAAAGAGTTGTTGAAGTAGTCGTAGCAGGAAGCTTCGTTGTTGAACTTGAAGTTGAAGGAGTCGTCGAGGGAGTTGTCGATGCAGTCGTCGAGGGAGTCGTCGATGCAGTCGTCGAGGGAGTCGTCGATGCAGTCGTCGAGGGAGTTGTCGATGCAGTCGTCGAGAGAGTCGTCGAGGGAGTTGTCGATGCAGTCGTTGAAGGAGCTGTCGAGGGAGTCGTCGATGCAGTCGTCGAGGGAGTCGTCGAGGGAGCTGTCGAGGGAGTCGTCGATGCAGTCGTCGAGGGAGTCGTCGAGGGAGCTGTCGAGGGAGTCGTCGAGGGAGTTGTCGAGGGAGTCGTCGAGGGAGCTGTCGAGGGAGTCGTCGATGCAGTCGTTGAAGGAGCTGTCGAGGGAGTCGTCGATGCAGTCGTCGAGGGAGTCGTCGAGGGAGCTGTCGAGGGAGTCGTCGATGCAGTCGTCGAGGGAGTCGTCGATGCAGTCGTTGAAGGAGCTGTCGAGGGAGTCGTCGATGCAGTCGTCGAGGGAGTTGTCGAGGCCTTCGTTGTTGAACTTGAAGTTGAAGGAGTCGTCGAGGGAGTCGTCGATGCAGTCGTCGAGGGAGTCGTCGATGCAGTCGTCGAGGGAGTTGTCGATGCAGTCGTTGAAGGAGCTGTCGAGGGAGTCGTCGATGCAGTCGTCGAGGGAGTCGTCGAGGGAGCTGTCGAGGGAGTCGTCGATGCAGTCGTTGAAGGAGCTGTCGAGGGAGTCGTCGATGCAGTCGTCGAGGGAGTTGTCGAGGCCTTCGTTGTTGAACTTGAAGTTGAAGGAGTCGTCGAGGGAGTTGTCGATGCAGTCGTCGAGGGAGTCGTCGAGGGAGTCGTTGAAGGAGCTGTCGAGGGAGTCGTCGATGCAGTCGTCGAGGGAGTTGTCGATGCAGTCGTCGAGGGAGTCGTTGAAGGAGCTGTCGAGGGAGTCGTCGATGCAGTCGTCGAGGGAGTTGTCGAGGCCTTCGTTGTTGAACTTGAAGTTGAAGGAGTCGTCGAGGGAGTTGTCGAGGCCTTCGTTGTTGAACTTGAAGTTGAAGGAGCTGTCGAGGGAGTCGTCGATGCAGTCGTCGAGGGAGTTGTCGAGGCCTTCGTTGTTGAACTTGAAGTTGAAGGAGTCGTCGAGGGAGTTGTCGAGGCCTTCGTTGTTGAACTTGAAGTTGAAGGAGCTGTCGAGGGAGTCGTCGATGCAGTCGTCGAGGGAGTTGTCGATGCAGTCGTCGAGGGAGTTGTCGATGCAGTCGTCGAGGGAGTCGTCGAGGGAGCTGTCGAGGGAGTCGTTGAAGGAGCTGTCGAGGGAGTCGTCGATGCAGTCGTCGAGGGAGTTGTCGATGCAGTCGTTGAAGGAGCTGTCGAAGGAGTCGTCGATGCAGTCGTCGAGGGAGTTGTCGATGCAGTCGTCGAGGGAGTCGTTGAAGGAGCTGTCGAGGGAGTCGTCGATGCAGTCGTCGAGGGAGTTGTCGATGCAGTCGTTGAAGGAGCTGTCGAAGGAGTCGTCGATGCAGTCGTCGAGGGAGTTGTCGATGCAGTCGTCGAGGGAGTCGTTGAAGGAGCTGTCGAGGGAGTCGTCGATGCAGTCGTCGAGGGAGTTGTCGATGCAGTCGTTGAAGGAGCTGTCGAAGGAGTCGTCGATGCAGTCGTCGAGGGAGTCGTCGATGCAGTCGTCGAGGGAGTTGTCGATGCAGTCGTTGAAGGAGCTGTCGAGGGAGTCGTCGATGCAGTCGTCGAGGGAGTTGTCGAGGCCTTCGTTGTTGAACTTGAAGTTGAAGGAGTCGTCGAGGGAGTTGTCGATGCAGTCGTTGAAGGAGCTGTCGAAGGAGTCGTCGATGCAGTCGTCGAGGGAGTTGTCGATGCAGTCGTTGAAGGAGCTGTCGAGGGAGTCGTCGATGCAGTCGTTGAAGGAGCTGTCGAGGGAGTCGTCGATGCAGTCGTCGAGGGAGTCGTCGAGGGAGTTGTCGATGCAGTCGTTGAAGGAGCTGTCGAAGGAGTCGTCGATGCAGTCGTCGAGGGAGTTGTCGATGCAGTCGTTGAAGGAGCTGTCGAGGGAGTCGTCGATGCAGTCGTCGATGCAGTCGTCGAGGGAGTTGTCGATGCAGTCGTTGAAGGAGCTGTCGAAGGAGTCGTCGATGCAGTCGTCGAGGGAGTTGTCGATGCAGTCGTCGAGGGAGTTATCGAGGCCTTCGTTGTTGAACTTGAAGTTGAAGGAGTCGTCGAGGGAGTTGTCGATGCAGTCGTTGAAGGAGCTGTCGAAGGAGTCGTCGATGCAGTCGTCGAGGGAGTTATCGAGGCCTTCGTTGTTGAACTTGAAGTTGAAGGAGTCGTCGAGGGAGTTGTCGAGGCCTTCGTTGTTGAACTTGAAGTTGAAGGAGCTGTCGAGGGAGTCGTCGATGCAGTCGTTGAAGGAGCTGTCGAGGGAGTCGTCGATGCAGTCGTTGAAGGAGCTGTCGAGGGAGTCGTCGATGCAGTCGTCGAGGGAGTCGTCGATGCAGTCGTCGAGGGAGTTGTCGATGCAGTCGTTGAAGGAGCTGTCGAGGGAGTCGTCGATGCAGTCGTCGAGGGAGTTGTCGAGGCCTTCGTTGTTGAACTTGAAGTTGAAGGAGTCGTCGAGGGAGTTGTCGATGCAGTCGTCGAGGGAGTCGTCGAGGGAGTCGTTGAAGGAGCTGTCGAGGGAGTCGTCGATGCAGTCGTCGAGGGAGTTGTCGATGCAGTCGTCGAGGGAGTCGTTGAAGGAGCTGTCGAGGGAGTCGTCGATGCAGTCGTCGAGGGAGTTGTCGAGGCCTTCGTTGTTGAACTTGAAGTTGAAGGAGTCGTCGAGGGAGTTGTCGATGCAGTCGTTGAAGGAGCTGTCGAAGGAGTCGTCGATGCAGTCGTCGAGGGAGTTGTCGATGCAGTCGTCGAGGGAGTCGTCGATGCAGTCGTTGAAGGAGCTGTCGAGGGAGTCGTCGATGCAGTCGTCGAGGGAGTTGTCGATGCAGTCGTCGAGGGAGTCGTCGATGCAGTCGTCGAGGGAGTCGTTGAAGGAGCTGTCGAGGGAGTCGTCGATGCAGTCGTCGAGGGAGTTGTCGAGGCCTTCGTTGTTGAACTTGAAGTTGAAGGAGTCGTCGAGGGAGTTGTCGATGCAGTCGTCGAGGGAGTCGTCGAGGGAGTCGTTGAAGGAGCTGTCGAGGGAGTCGTCGATGCAGTCGTCGAGGGAGTCGTCGATGCAGTCGTCGAGGGAGTTGTCGAGGCCTTCGTTGTTGAACTTGAAGTTGAAGGAGTCGTCGAGGGAGTTGTCGATGCAGTCGTCGAGGGAGTCGTCGAGGGAGTCGTTGAAGGAGCTGTCGAGGGAGTCGTCGATGCAGTCGTCGAGGGAGTCGTCGATGCAGTCGTCGAGGGAGTTGTCGAGGCCTTCGTTGTTGAACTTGAAGTTGAAGGAGTCGTCGAGGGAGTTGTCGATGCAGTCGTTGAAGGAGCTGTCGAAGGAGTCGTCGATGCAGTCGTCGAGGGAGTTGTCGATGCAGTCGTCGAGGGAGTCGTCGATGCAGTCGTTGAAGGAGCTGTCGAGGGAGTCGTCGATGCAGTCGTCGAGGGAGTTGTCGATGCAGTCGTCGAGGGAGTCGTTGAAGGAGCTGTCGAGGGAGTCGTCGATGCAGTCGTCGAGGGAGTCGTCGATGCAGTCGTCGAGGGAGTCGTTGAAGGAGCTGTCGAGGGAGTCGTCGATGCAGTCGTCGAGGGAGTTGTCGAGGCCTTCGTTGTTGAACTTGAAGTTGAAGGAGTCGTCGAGGGAGTTGTCGATGCAGTCGTCGAGGGAGTTGTCGATGCAGTCGTCGAGGGAGTCGTCGATGCAGTCGTCGAGGGAGTTGTCGATGCAGTCGTCGAGGGAGTCGTTGAAGGAGCTGTCGAGGGAGTCGTCGATGCAGTCGTCGAGGGAGTTGTCGATGCAGTCGTCGAGGGAGTCGTTGAAGGAGCTGTCGAGGGAGTCGTCGATGCAGTCGTCGAGGGAGTTGTCGAGGCCTTCGTTGTTGAACTTGAAGTTGAAGGAGTCGTCGAGGGAGTTGTCGATGCAGTCGTCGAGGGAGTTGTCGATGCAGTCGTCGAGGGAGTCGTCGATGCAGTCGTCGAGGGAGTTGTCGAGGCCTTCGTTGTTGAACTTGAAGTTGAAGGAGTCGTCGAGGGAGTTGTCGAGGGAGTCGTCGATGCAGTCGTCGAGGGAGTTGTCGAGGGAGTCGTTGAAGGAGCTGTCGAGGGAGTCGTCGATGCAGTCGTCGAGGGAGTTGTCGATGCAGTCGTTGAAGGAGCTGTCGAGGGAGTCGTCGATGCAGTCGTTGAAGGAGCTGTCGAGGGAGTCGTCGATGCAGTCGTCGAGGGAGTTGTCGATGCAGTCGTCGAGGGAGTCGTTGAAGGAGCTGTCGAGGGAGTCGTCGATGCAGTCGTTGAAGGAGCTGTCGAAGGAGTCGTCGATGCAGTCGTCGAGGGAGTTGTCGATGCAGTCGTTGAAGGAGCTGTCGAAGGAGTCGTCGATGCAGTCGTCGAGGGAGTTGTCGATGCAGTCGTCGAGGGAGTCGTCGATGCAGTCGTCGAGGGAGTTGTCGATGCAGTCGTTGAAGGAGCTGTCGAGGGAGTCGTCGATGCAGTCGTCGAGGGAGTCGTCGATGCAGTCGTCGAGGGAGTTGTCGATGCAGTCGTTGAAGGAGCTGTCGAGGGAGTCGTCGATGCAGTCGTCGAGGGAGTTGTCGAGGCCTTCGTTGTTGAACTTGAAGTTGAAGGAGTCGTCGAGGGAGTTGTCGATGCAGTCGTCGAGGGAGTCGTCGAGGGAGTCGTTGAAGGAGCTGTCGAGGGAGTCGTCGATGCAGTCGTCGAGGGAGTTGTCGAGGCCTTCGTTGTTGAACTTGAAGTTGAAGGAGTCGTCGAGGGAGTCGTCGATGCAGTCGTCGAGGGAGTTGTCGATGCAGTCGTTGAAGGAGCTGTCGAAGGAGTCGTCGATGCAGTCGTCGAGGGAGTTGTCGATGCAGTCGTCGAGGGAGTCGTCGATGCAGTCGTCGAGGGAGTTGTCGATGCAGTCGTTGAAGGAGCTGTCGAGGGAGTCGTCGATGCAGTCGTCGAGGGAGTTGTCGAGGCCTTCGTTGTTGAACTTGAAGTTGAAGGAGTCGTCGAGGGAGTTGTCGATGCAGTCGTCGAGGGAGTCGTCGATGCAGTCGTCGAGGGAGTTGTCGAGGCCTTCGTTGTTGAACTTGAAGTTGAAGGAGTCGTCGAGGGAGTTGTCGATGCAGTCGTCGAGGGAGTTGTCGATGCAGTCGTCGAGGGAGTCGTCGATGCAGTCGTCGAGGGAGTTGTCGATGCAGTCGTCGAGGGAGTTGTCGATGCAGTCGTCGAGGGAGTCGTCGATGCAGTCGTCGAGGGAGTTGTCGAGGCCTTCGTTGTTGAACTTGAAGTTGAAGGAGTCGTCGAGGGAGTTGTCGAGGGAGTCGTCGATGCAGTCGTCGAGGGAGTTGTCGAGGGAGTCGTTGAAGGAGCTGTCGAGGGAGTCGTCGATGCAGTCGTCGAGGGAGTTGTCGATGCAGTCGTTGAAGGAGCTGTCGAGGGAGTCGTCGATGCAGTCGTTGAAGGAGCTGTCGAGGGAGTCGTCGATGCAGTCGTCGAGGGAGTTGTCGATGCAGTCGTCGAGGGAGTCGTTGAAGGAGCTGTCGAGGGAGTCGTCGATGCAGTCGTTGAAGGAGCTGTCGAAGGAGTCGTCGATGCAGTCGTCGAGGGAGTTGTCGATGCAGTCGTTGAAGGAGCTGTCGAAGGAGTCGTCGATGCAGTCGTCGAGGGAGTTGTCGATGCAGTCGTCGAGGGAGTCGTCGATGCAGTCGTCGAGGGAGTTGTCGATGCAGTCGTTGAAGGAGCTGTCGAGGGAGTCGTCGATGCAGTCGTCGAGGGAGTCGTCGATGCAGTCGTCGAGGGAGTTGTCGATGCAGTCGTTGAAGGAGCTGTCGAGGGAGTCGTCGATGCAGTCGTCGAGGGAGTTGTCGAGGCCTTCGTTGTTGAACTTGAAGTTGAAGGAGTCGTCGAGGGAGTTGTCGATGCAGTCGTCGAGGGAGTCGTCGAGGGAGTCGTTGAAGGAGCTGTCGAGGGAGTCGTCGATGCAGTCGTCGAGGGAGTTGTCGAGGCCTTCGTTGTTGAACTTGAAGTTGAAGGAGTCGTCGAGGGAGTCGTCGATGCAGTCGTCGAGGGAGTTGTCGATGCAGTCGTTGAAGGAGCTGTCGAAGGAGTCGTCGATGCAGTCGTCGAGGGAGTTGTCGATGCAGTCGTCGAGGGAGTCGTCGATGCAGTCGTCGAGGGAGTTGTCGATGCAGTCGTTGAAGGAGCTGTCGAGGGAGTCGTCGATGCAGTCGTCGAGGGAGTTGTCGAGGCCTTCGTTGTTGAACTTGAAGTTGAAGGAGTCGTCGAGGGAGTTGTCGATGCAGTCGTCGAGGGAGTCGTCGATGCAGTCGTCGAGGGAGTTGTCGAGGCCTTCGTTGTTGAACTTGAAGTTGAAGGAGTCGTCGAGGGAGTTGTCGATGCAGTCGTCGAGGGAGTTGTCGATGCAGTCGTCGAGGGAGTCGTCGATGCAGTCGTCGAGGGAGTTGTCGAGGCCTTCGTTGTTGAACTTGAAGTTGAAGGAGTCGTCGAGGGAGTTGTCGATGCAGTCGTCGAGGGAGCTGTCGAGGGAGTCGTCGATGCAGTCGTCGAGGGAGTTGTCGAGGGAGTCGTCGATGCAGTCGTCGAGGGAGTTGTCGAGGGAGTCGTTGAAGGAGCTGTCGAGGGAGTCGTCGATGCAGTCGTCGAGGGAGTTGTCGAGGGAGTTGTCGATGCAGTCGTCGAGGGAGCTGTCGAGGGAGTCGTCGATGCAGTCATCGAGGGAGTCGTCGAGGGAGCTGTCGAGGGAGTCGTCGATGCAGTCGTCGAGGGAGTTGTCGAGGGAGTCGTTGAAGGAGCTGTCGAGGGAGTCGTCGATGCAGTCGTCGAGGGAGTCGTCGAGGGAGCTGTCGAGGGAGTCGTCGAGGGAGTTGTCGATGCAGTCGTCGAGGGAGTCGTCGATGCAGTCGTTGAAGGAGCTGTCGAAGGAGTCGTCGATGCAGTCGTTGAAGGAGCTGTCGAGGGAGTCGTCGATGCAGTCGTTGAAGGAGCTGTCGAAGGAGTCGTCGAGGGAGCTGTCGAGGGAGTCGTCGATGCAGTCGTCGAGGGAGTTGTCGAGGGAGTCGTTGAAGGAGTCGTCGAGGGAGTCGTCGATGCAGTCGTCGAGGGAGTCGTCGATGCAGTCGTTGAAGGAGCTGTCGAGGGAGTCGTCGATGCAGTCGTCGAGGGAGTTGTCGAGGGAGTCGTTGAAGGAGCTGTCGAGGGAGTCGTCGATGCAGTCGTCGAGGGAGTCGTCGAGGGAGCTGTCGAGGGAGTCGTCGAGGGAGTTGTCGATGCAGTCGTCGAGGGAGTCGTCGATGCAGTCGTTGAAGGAGCTGTCGAAGGAGTCGTCGATGCAGTCGTTGAAGGAGCTGTCGAGGGAGTCGTCGATGCAGTCGTTGAAGGAGCTGTCGAAGGAGTCGTCGAGGGAGTTGTCGATGCAGTCGTCGAGGGAGTCGTCGATGCAGTCGTTGAAGGAGCTGTCGAAGGAGTCGTCGATGCAGTCGTTGAAGGAGCTGTCGAGGGAGTCGTCGATGCAGTCGTTGAAGGAGCTGTCGAGGGAGTTGTCGAGGGAGTCGTCGATGCAGTCGTCGAGGGAGTTGTCGAGGGAGTCGTCGAGGGAGCTGTCGAGGGAGTCGTCGAGGGAGTTGTCGATGCAGTCGTCGAGGGAGTTGTCGAGGGAGTTGTCGATGCAGTCGTCGAGGGAGCTGTCGAGGGAGTCGTCGATGCAGTCATCGAGGGAGTCGTCGAGGGAGCTGTCGAGGGAGTCGTCGATGCAGTCGTCGAGGGAGTTGTCGAGGGAGTCGTTGAAGGAGCTGTCGAGGGAGTCGTCGATGCAGTCGTCGAGGGAGTCGTCGAGGGAGCTGTCGAGGGAGTCGTCGATGCAGTCGTCGAGGGAGTCGTCGAGGGAGCTGTCGAGGGAGTCGTCGAGGGAGTTGTCGAAGGAGTTGTCGATGCAGTCGTTGAAGGAGCTGTCGAGGGAGTCGTCGATGCAGTCGTCGAGGGAGTCGTCGAGGGAGCTGTCGAGGGAGTCGTCGATGCAGTCGTCGAGGGAGTCGTCGAGGGAGCTGTCGAGGGAGTCGTCGATGCAGTCGTCGAGGGAGTCGTCGAGGGAGCTGTCGAGGGAGTTGTCGAGGGAGTCGTCGAGGGAGTCGTCGAGGGAGTCGTCGATGCAGTCGTCGAGGAAGTCGTCGATGCAGTCGTCGAGGGAGTTGTCGATGCAGTCGTTGAAGGAGCTGTCGAAGGAGTCGTCGATGCAGTCGTCGATGCAGTCGTCGAGGGAGTTGTCGAGGCCTTCGTTGTTGAACTTGAAGTTGAAGGAGTCGTCGAGGGAGTTGTCGATGCAGTCGTTGAAGGAGCTGTCGAAGGAGTCGTCGATGCAGTCGTTGAAGGAGCTGTCGAAGGAGTCGTCGATGCAGTCGTCGATGCAGTCGTCGAGGGAGTTGTCGAGGCCTTCGTTGTTGAACTTGAAGTTGAAGGAGTCGTCGAGGGAGTCGTCGATGCAGTCGTTGAAGGAGCTGTCGAAGGAGTCGTCGATGCAGTCGTCGATGCAGTCGTCGAGGGAGTTGTCGAGGCCTTCGTTGTTGAACTTGAAGTTGAAGGAGTCGTCGAGGGAGTCGTCGATGCAGTCGTTGAAGGAGCTGTCGAGGGAGTCGTCGATGCAGTCGTCGAGGGAGTTGTCGATGCAGTCGTCGAGGGAGTCGTCGATGCAGTCGTTGAAGGAGCTGTCGAGGGAGTCGTCGATGCAGTCGTCGAGGGAGTTGTCGATGCAGTCGTCGAGGGAGTCGTCGATGCAGTCGTTGAAGGAGCTGTCGAGGGAGTTGTCGATGCAGTCGTCGAGGGAGTCGTCGATGCAGTCGTTGAAGGAGCTGTCGAGGGAGTTGTCGATGCAGTCGTCGAGGGAGTTGTCGAGGCCTTCGTTGTTGAACTTGAAGTTGAAGGAGTCGTCGAGGGAGTTGTCGATGCAGTCGTTGAAGGAGCTGTCGAGGGAGTCGTCGATGCAGTCGTCGAGGGAGTCGTCGAGGGAGCTGTCGAGGGAGTTGTCGAGGGAGTCGTCGAGGGAGCTGTCGAGGGAGTCGTCGATGCAGTCGTTGAAGGAGCTGTCGAGGGAGTCGTCGATGCAGTCGTCGAGGGAGTCGTCGAGGGAGCTGTCGAGGGAGTCGTCGATGCAGTCGTCGAGGGAGTCGTCGAGGGAGCTGTCGAGGGAGTCGTCGATGCAGTCGTCGAGGGAGTCGTCGAGGGAGCTGTCGAGGGAGTTGTCGAGGGAGTCGTCGAGGGAGTCGTCGAGGGAGTCGTCGATGCAGTCGTCGAGGAAGTCGTCGATGCAGTCGTCGAGGGAGTTGTCGATGCAGTCGTTGAAGGAGCTGTCGAAGGAGTCGTCGATGCAGTCGTCGATGCAGTCGTCGAGGGAGTTGTCGAGGCCTTCGTTGTTGAACTTGAAGTTGAAGGAGTCGTCGAGGGAGTTGTCGATGCAGTCGTTGAAGGAGCTGTCGAAGGAGTCGTCGATGCAGTCGTTGAAGGAGCTGTCGAAGGAGTCGTCGATGCAGTCGTCGATGCAGTCGTCGAGGGAGTTGTCGAGGCCTTCGTTGTTGAACTTGAAGTTGAAGGAGTCGTCGAGGGAGTCGTCGATGCAGTCGTTGAAGGAGCTGTCGAAGGAGTCGTCGATGCAGTCGTCGATGCAGTCGTCGAGGGAGTTGTCGAGGCCTTCGTTGTTGAACTTGAAGTTGAAGGAGTCGTCGAGGGAGTCGTCGATGCAGTCGTTGAAGGAGCTGTCGAGGGAGTCGTCGATGCAGTCGTCGAGGGAGTTGTCGATGCAGTCGTCGAGGGAGTCGTCGATGCAGTCGTTGAAGGAGCTGTCGAGGGAGTCGTCGATGCAGTCGTCGAGGGAGTTGTCGATGCAGTCGTCGAGGGAGTCGTCGATGCAGTCGTTGAAGGAGCTGTCGAGGGAGTTGTCGATGCAGTCGTCGAGGGAGTCGTCGATGCAGTCGTTGAAGGAGCTGTCGAGGGAGTTGTCGATGCAGTCGTCGAGGGAGTTGTCGAGGCCTTCGTTGTTGAACTTGAAGTTGAAGGAGTCGTCGAGGGAGTTGTCGATGCAGTCGTTGAAGGAGCTGTCGAGGGAGTCGTCGATGCAGTCGTCGAGGGAGTCGTCGAGGGAGCTGTCGAGGGAGTTGTCGAGGGAGTCGTCGAGGGAGCTGTCGAGGGAGTCGTCGATGCAGTCGTTGAAGGAGCTGTCGAGGGAGTCGTCGATGCAGTCGTCGAGGGAGTCGTCGAGGGAGCTGTCGAGGGAGTCGTCGATGCAGTCGTCGAGGGAGTCGTCGAGGGAGCTGTCGAGGGAGTCGTCGATGCAGTCGTCGAGGGAGTCGTCGAGGGAGCTGTCGAGGGAGTTGTCGAGGGAGTTGTCGAGGGAGTCGTCGAGGGAGTCGTCGAGGGAGTCGTCGATGCAGTCGTCGAGGAAGTCGTCGATGCAGTCGTCGAGGGAGTTGTCGATGCAGTCGTTGAAGGAGCTGTCGAAGGAGTCGTCGATGCAGTCGTCGATGCAGTCGTCGAGGGAGTTGTCGAGGCCTTCGTTGTTGAACTTGAAGTTGAAGGAGTCGTCGAGGGAGTTGTCGATGCAGTCGTTGAAGGAGCTGTCGAAGGAGTCGTCGATGCAGTCGTTGAAGGAGCTGTCGAAGGAGTCGTCGATGCAGTCGTCGATGCAGTCGTCGAGGGAGTTGTCGAGGCCTTCGTTGTTGAACTTGAAGTTGAAGGAGTCGTCGAGGGAGTCGTCGATGCAGTCGTTGAAGGAGCTGTCGAGGGAGTCGTCGATGCAGTCGTCGAGGGAGTTGTCGATGCAGTCGTCGAGGGAGTCGTCGATGCAGTCGTTGAAGGAGCTGTCGAGGGAGTCGTCGATGCAGTCGTCGAGGGAGTTGTCGATGCAGTCGTCGAGGGAGTCGTCGATGCAGTCGTTGAAGGAGCTGTCGAGGGAGTTGTCGATGCAGTCGTCGAGGGAGTCGTCGATGCAGTCGTTGAAGGAGCTGTCGAGGGAGTTGTCGATGCAGTCGTCGAGGGAGTTGTCGAGGCCTTCGTTGTTGAACTTGAAGTTGAAGGAGTCGTCGAGGGAGTTGTCGATGCAGTCGTTGAAGGAGCTGTCGAGGGAGTCGTCGATGCAGTCGTCGAGGGAGTCGTCGAGGGAGCTGTCGAGGGAGTCGTCGATGCAGTCGTCGAGGGAGTCGTCGAGGGAGCTGTCGAGGGAGTCGTCGATGCAGTCGTCGAGGGAGTCGTCGAGGGAGCTGTCGAGGGAGTTGTCGAGGGAGTCGTCGAGGGAGTCGTCGAGGGAGTCGTCGATGCAGTCGTCGAGGAAGTCGTCGATGCAGTCGTCGAGGGAGTTGTCGATGCAGTCGTTGAAGGAGCTGTCGAAGGAGTCGTCGATGCAGTCGTCGATGCAGTCGTCGAGGGAGTTGTCGAGGCCTTCGTTGTTGAACTTGAAGTTGAAGGAGTCGTCGAGGGAGTTGTCGATGCAGTCGTTGAAGGAGCTGTCGAAGGAGTCGTCGATGCAGTCGTTGAAGGAGCTGTCGAAGGAGTCGTCGATGCAGTCGTTGAAGGAGCTGTCGAAGGAGTCGTCGATGCAGTCGTCGATGCAGTCGTCGAGGGAGTTGTCGAGGCCTTCGTTGTTGAACTTGAAGTTGAAGGAGTCGTCGAGGGAGTCGTCGATGCAGTCGTTGAAGGAGCTGTCGAGGGAGTCGTCGATGCAGTCGTCGAGGGAGTTGTCGATGCAGTCGTCGAGGGAGTCGTCGATGCAGTCGTTGAAGGAGCTGTCGAGGGAGTCGTCGATGCAGTCGTCGAGGGAGTTGTCGATGCAGTCGTCGAGGGAGTCGTCGATGCAGTCGTTGAAGGAGCTGTCGAGGGAGTTGTCGATGCAGTCGTCGAGGGAGTCGTCGATGCAGTCGTTGAAGGAGCTGTCGAGGGAGTTGTCGATGCAGTCGTCGAGGGAGTTGTCGAGGCCTTCGTTGTTGAACTTGAAGTTGAAGGAGTCGTCGAGGGAGTTGTCGATGCAGTCGTTGAAGGAGCTGTCGAGGGAGTCGTCGATGCAGTCGTCGAGGGAGTTGTCGATGCAGTCGTCGAGGGAGTTGTCGAGGCCTTCGTTGTTGAACTTGAAGTTGAAGGAGTTGTGGAAGTACTTGTCGCTGTTGTTGTTGATGGGCCTTTAATTTTAATTTTTTTAAAAACATTTTCGCATGCTTTTGGGTATCCATCGTTTTTTGCGCGATTTAATTTGGTCTCAGTCTCTCTTTTTTCGCCTTTCTATTTTCCGCTTTTGTCTTTTTTCTGTTTCTTAAACTAACAATTTGGACTTCCTTGGTATATCAATGCATCATTACAGCAGAAACTGGACGTTCCATTGTAAATGCAACTATCAGATGTTGGGCATAATGTTCCGAGACATTCTATATATATCTATCTGTTATGCTATTATTCGTTACCGCCATCTCCATCGTTACCACAACACATTATTTGGGGAGCGGGTGTCGTTGGGGCTAAACTTACTCAGTTCTCTCTTGAACCGTTTCTTACTCGTTGTCGTCGAAGTGTAAATCATGTTATTATCACAACAAAAAGTTTGTGTGCCGTTATAAATGCACGTCGAGCCACCAGGACACATTCCATTTCCGAGACATTCTAGTATTCGAATCTGTTTATATTCAAAAGACACCTACCTCCTTCTCCTTGATCATAACAATATTGTACTTGCGGCGCTGGTGTAGTTGAAGCTAAATATGTTTCTTTTCTTTTAAAACAAAAATTTCTTACTTGTTGTAGTTTCGGCATAAATCAAATTGTTATCGCAGCAAAATTCAGTTGTTCCATTATTTATACATGAAGATGAAGAGGGACATTGTCCACCAAGGCAAGCTTTAAATTTTAAAAAATGTAATAGATAGAATAATAAATACCTCCTTCACCACCATTATAACAATATTGTGGCTTAGGAGAAGGCGCTGGGCCAGGAGGAGTATTTGAAACTTGTGAATCAGGGCAGCAGAACACTGTTGTGCCGTTATTCAGGCAAGTATCTCCGGACGGACACATGGACCCTCCGAGACATTCTTGGATGAAATGTTTTTATCTTGCAACAATTTTACCTCCATCTCCTCCGCCAGTACAATAACCGGATTGCTGGCCGTTCGCAACGGCCAACAGAGATAAAAGGAACAGAATCATAAAGCGATTCTCACCTCCTATAGGATCGTTTTAAATGGCACATTCTATCATTTGATTACTCAGCTTACGGAAGTTGAAAGGAGCCGTCGATTTGTGATTTCAATGTTCTTTCAAACTGTCTGGATTTATTTTTTGCTAAATTTACGCATTAAATAATAATTGTACATTTTCTTACTGTTACCACTTTCCAATCTTAATCTTGTCATCATTCCTTGTACATTACCGTTTCCTTATTGACATTTTCAACAACCATACCTGTGAATCTTTTTTTCCTGCATCTAATAGTGACATGGAGCTAGTTCCTTTAATTGGTAAATCAACCTAAAGCAATATGCGAGATTTTTGTGCTTTTCCAAAGTCCAATATGACAGTTTTTAAAAATCCAGCTAAAATCCTCTGAAAAACCACGTGCGTTTCAACGTTCCAACTTGCTAATCTGAAAAAGCAGACAGCAGTGCAAATATTCTGCTCGCAACTTCCCTAAAGTGTTCGTTTTTTTCAGTCTATAAGATTAACACAGGAGGATCACTTTTACGGGAACAATTGTTTTTATATTTTCATTCATCTCGAAGGATATGTGTATATACACAATAATAATAAAAACGAGCAATTGATGACCAGGCATCTAATTATGCGTACTGTTTTTCTTTCAAGACGCTGTTTAAAATAATACATATGGAGAAGAAATAAGAATAAAGATTTTCTCTTTGGAAGGGAACCGTAAAATAAATCACGGCAATTTGCAGTGGAAAGCGCCAAAAGAATGCGTATAAGACTAGAAGAAGGGAAAAGAAAGAGGGTTTTAGATCAAACTGCTGCTTGGCCCGGCCGCTTGTTCCTCACCGGAATCTCCAGCTTTCAACCGCAGACGGGTAAAATCTTCAAATATCAGATCGTCGTCATCCGGTATAAGAATACTGCAAGTATTTTTTTAAAAGAGTAAACAAAGAAGCAAACCAGTCGTCGTCTAATTGGATCAAATCAAAGTCCATCGGATTCGGCCCTGGCTCGGTACTTGCTGGCTGTGTTGTTTTCTCTACGCTGCTTCGATCTTTCCGCTCTGGCGTTTCAGCTGGCTTGGCATGTGTGAGAGTAAAAGGCAGCTCAGCAACGAGTTCTCCCCCTCCGCCAAATTTTCCTCCCAATCCACCGATACTTGCACGAATCTTCACTTTGTATTGAACGACGATTCCCAGGTTTTCTTTGGAAGTCTTTCCATCCATTCTATAAAAATTTAGCTGATTAAATATTGAGAGATGATGCTGATTGAAAATATGGTTTTTTGCGATTTTTGGTCTTTTTTTAGAACTTTTTTTTTTAGAATCAAGTGTGTATTTTAACAAAAAAGGTCGAAAAGGTAAACTCACATTGTACTGGACGCCAGATTTGTATCTTCATGCTTCAACTGTCCGTCTAATGCTAATCCTCTCTTGTCCTTATTGAACTTTAGCAGCGGGCACAAAGAAAACACTTTGGATAGTGTCGCTCCTGGCCCTACAGGGAATCCTTCACTACTATCTATTCTCGCCACTTCGCATGTATAGGAAGCTGTAGTAAATAGACAAATATCCGCCACTTGTACCACGCTGACCTTAGAATTCATGTTGTTATTTCGAAAGCTTATTCTGAATACCTTTAACTTTTTTACAGTTTTGTTGCTATTATTTTGAAGATGAACGTTGATCGCTATGGACTCGCCATGATAATACATTTCTTTATCGAGAGAGGCTTCCATGTGGAGAAGACCTGGACTCATCATGAACTCTTTAGACACGTCAACCATTGGCTGAGGACGAGATTCATATGGCGCGTATGTCAGTTTCCTTATGGCTAATCTAACGCTATTTGAAGCCCTGTAAGTGTGAAAGAGAGATAAAAGAAAACAAATGGAACCAACATTTTCTTGTTCTTTTCGTTTGTGATGGCTTCTGGACCGCCAACAAGAGTTTTAAGCTCATAGTCCACTCCACAAGGTTTGCCAGTGTCTCCAGGAGCTGGCTGAAATGCTCTTTTTGCCAATTGAACCATTTGTAAGGTTTAGAAGAAAAAAAAATAAACTAGTGCATACTTGAAGGGTGACGGAGCTTGCACTATTTGGCGGTATTTCGAACCAAAACGGGAACGCATTTGCTCCTAGTTTTCGACTCAACCGCTCTTGTAATCGAGTTAGCGGTCTTTTTTGCTGATTGGGGTCTGTCGGAAATACCTGAACATTATTGCAGTTGTAAATCAGGAGAAAAAATACCTGGAAAGTTTGGGCAATGAGATCTTTGCGAAAAGTCAAACCAAGCACATCTAAATCCTCTCTACCGTAGCGGAAGGCGGCCAACAAATTTGCCGTGACCTTTTTCCCATCATTTATATACTCCTCGTCAATTAGGACCATGCCATCGATTAAGTCGACTGAGTCGCCGCGGTCGATGAAGTCCCTCTTGCCCAAATAGGTGGTTATTTTGCCATTCGGACTCGTCTTTTTGAAGACTCTAAAAAGATTGTTCATGTGCAAAGAAAATTTAAACCTGGTTCCGGATTTCTTTTCTTCATCTCCCGCGGAAGTTGGTGCTCCCATATTTGACATGGATGCAAAATGCGTCACGAAAGCGGATGTTTAAAGAGTTAAAACAGCCGTTGTAGAGACAAAAAATCCATCTTCTGCAAAATTGTTTTAAATAGCCGCCAGTAGAAAACTGAAAATTTCTATGAAGAGGAAGTTATGAACACACAGCGGCCTCAGATTTGCGCCCACGGGGCTGAGATTAATAGACGGCAATAAACTGAAGGGGAATGGGCTTGAGAGGCTGAGGAACGACCTGTTCGCACGATTGGTAGTCCCTTCTTTTTTTTAAAACAAATTCGAAAACGAGTTGGAGAAATGATGCGATTGGCAGACGAAGAGAAATCTTTTCAATTTAAAGAACAAAGAGCTTTCCAAGAAGCGAGAGAAGGCGTGGGAAATGCTCCAATTCAGTCTAAGCGAAATACCACTGCGTTCCGCGTGATTTCCTTTCCAAGTTCCTCGGAGAAAAATGTCAACATCATTCACACACGTTGAAAGGTTTTGAATATTTCACTAAGAATCTTGGTAAGCTAATATTACCAAAAACGGGCGGCGGCCCCGATTAGTGGGAGGCAGCAGGGGTTTGCATGTCATGTTCGCTGGAATTTATAAGCGACGGACGGATAACGGTGATGCCGAATTCGCAGGCCGAAAGTTATTAGGTTCGGATAGAGGTGTTAGGTTATAGAGAATAGTCGGATTAAGCCAAGTGTTTATGTTTTTTTTGTTTCATCAATGACCGTCAGGAATCAAAGATGAACAAGAAATGCACTAGTCTTTCCAATTAGACAAAACAAAGAAAACTTGTCATTAATAGAGCAAGCTGCAATAATATGTGCAAAATACATTAGGAAAGCTTCAAATTAGCGGCGCCCCCGGAAGAAAATCCCGTTACAGGTACTAAATGGAAAGAAAGCTTAAAAGAAGTTATGAACCTATTACAATACAGCTCTTGTGCCAGCTTAAAGAACCAAAGAAGTGCAATGATCTGTGCTGCCGTCTACTAGCCTTCTTTCAGAAAAGTAAAGCAGGGATCTTTCCCAGGTCGCCCCCATTAGCGATAAGGGAGACATTATCATCTGACAAAAAGGCGTCACATGTTCTTTTAACCACATTTCGTTCATCATGTTCTACTTTAAATATTTAACTCTTGGCATGTGCAGGTGTTTTTTTTCTCTTTCAAAAGAATCTCCTGCACAAACTCATATCGAATTTTTCGAGTCACATGGAAAAAGAAAAAGTCAAAGGATAAGGAAGCAAGGAACAAAGAAGCGGAAGCCTTTCATTTCGAGGCATTTCCGCTGCCCTTGAAGATCAAACGCACTGAACCAAAGAAGCCCTTCCCCGTCAATGCGAACTCATGGGTGAATGGGCTGGAAAAATTAGGTGAAAAGTTTGTCATCAAGACTTCCTAAACACAGCAAGACCCCAGAGACTCGGGCGAGACAGCTCCTCAAGACAACATGTGCTCAGAAGCTCATAAAATAGAGGGCAACCGCATGCCACAAGTTTTAAAAAATGTCAGGCTTATTTCTGACTCAAGCGGCTGCAAAGAAATTGGAGGGACTTTTGCGTCAATGAGTAATTAAATTTTCTCGCCGATAAATATGTTCTTTTGATAGGTTCAATCACCAGGTTATCATACGATCTCAAGCTAAATTGATGAAAATGTACTGGGGATGCTTGATTTCCAAAACAAAACTTCCGTCTCTCGACCCGAATAAACACTCTAACCAATAAACATAACTTGTGCCGTGTTTTGCTGCTTAATTAATTAATTTCGATAGCATTCGCAAGCTCGAGATTGGTTTGAAAGCAAAAATTATTTAGGAAAGAAATGCAAAGCCAGCGTAACGAAAGTAGAGGAAACTGAGTTAATAGGTAGTCAATAGCTAACATGTATGTCTAACCCGAATTGAAATAGAGACGACGCGTCCAGTCGAATCCAGTTGCCCAATTAGGCAAAGAGCTCGCTAGCCGACGCTGCAATCCGATTTCTGGTCGTGATAATTAGAGACATCCTAATGATTGGAACAGGTGGAACGGCCTTGGCTTCAAATTTCAAAAAGAAGAACCTTTTGAGTGAATCGATGAATGGGCGAGTGGATTTAAATATGTAGAAACAGCAGCTTCTTGAAGAGCTAGAGACACGTTTATGTCTGGAGAAAATGAGCTCCGAAGGCGCGAGGAATGAGGCCATTAGTGAAAGGCCAGCCCTGGAATTGCAGCGCCATTTAACTAACTTTCCCAACAATTTTGGGAGTTCCAAGTCAAGTACTAAATTTGTATTAAAATCAGAAAAATAAGTAAAACGTGAACATTTTCTATTTTCAATTTCAAAACAAAGGTGACCTTAGCCCGCCGCGGAGTGTCCTCAATGTTCACGGGACGCGTGATGCGTAAAAAAAAGTAGTTCGTCAATCAATAGAAACGTTTCTAGAGATATTTAGGACTTTTCGTGAGAGGAGTTATTAGAGAATCCAAAAAATGAGGCAGAAAGGAAGTCCAATTAGAAAGAACCCCACGCCTGAGGGCAATAGCGCATTGAACACTTCTTTTTCAAAGTCCGCAGAGGCCATGGTGTTCTTTTCGGATTATTTTCGGGAACGTCCAAGCGTCCGAGGACTCCAAGTGCAACGCAAAAAAATGCTTCTAGAAACGCTGAGCTGAAGAGAAGTGCCAAGTCTAAGTAAAGATTTTTAAAAAGAAATCTAAGTAAGAACCTAGAGAATGGTGCCTATAAAAGCGCTAGAGTGGTGATGGCCAATTGCTGTCGAGGCGTGCGGTCGCGCCGCGGATCCTGAGGTTACGCTTAGGTCATGGGAAGTTTTCGTCTTTGTCTTTTTGCTCAAAATCCTTCTTTGGTAACCAGCTATAGAAATAGCAGCAATTGAGAGATGTCTGGTTGGAAAATTGCCTACATCAAATCAGACACCACACAGCGACCATGAGATTGAGATTTATGATGACGACACAAGGAATGCTCTTGCTTTAATTAAGATGGGACTGCTCGGGACAGGAAGCATCCTCGTCGAATATCTAGAGTTGGCTCATAATCTGCCTTAAGTCTAAAGTGGCTAATGAAAGGAAATCTTTGAATCGTTTCTTTAAAAATTTTTATACCATGAGATCAAACGTGTAAATCGCCCTCCAATTGAACTAAAACAATGGCAAAATCTCCACGTGGTGTACACATGAGAGTGTAAAACAAACATTTCATTGGTCTTTGAGATGTCTTCATTCAATTCGATATGCCTAACTAGATTAATCATAAAATAGGGAAAACAATTTTTATTAGGACTGCTTTTTTCTTTTTGGAAAGAAACTGAGGACGTCTGATCGAAAAAAAAATTCATTGCAAACAAATATACATTTCGCGATATAACAAACCCGTAGTGATAAAAAGTCAACCAAGAATACCCCCAGAACTCTAGAATTGGCGCGGCTGATGGATATCAAATGTCGTCTGTACTTGTGGACGTTGACAGCTGAAAATTTTTATTAATTTTATTTAGCAAGCGTCCAGTTCAAAGGTGGAAGAAAACTAAGTCGGCAACACACATGCCCTGAATCCTACGCCACAAAGGACACAACTTCGCGCACTCTCTTCACGCTACATGCTACTGCACCTTAGATTTGTTCAGCTTCCTCCCACAGCACGTTTGAACTACAAAGTATGGCTGTTATTCCAAAATTAATAAAATTTTCAACTCTGTTTAGGTCGTTCTAAACAAGCTTGGTGTAACTCTGTGCTTGCTAAACTGAAAATTCGAACGAAAAGGTTTTTAGAGTTGCAAGGAAGTCTTTAACGAAGCCAACACCCTAGTTCAAACAACTAAACGGAGCTGCCAAATATCTTAACAATTTCTCCAACCTGTGTTGCTGTGAGTTCACTACACTATAGTGATTTCTAATAGCTCTTTGAAGTACGTCTATCTGCGCACGCATTTCCTCTTGAGCAGAGATCAGCTTTTGCATAGAACTGTGCATTTCAGCTACTAGCTAAAACATTTTCTCATTAGGTAGGTCAAAATCCAACCCTAGTGACTTGCTGATTATTCACAGCGTTGCTTTCGCTGAACACTCGCATCTCATTCTTAATTGCTCGGAAGTCGTGTATCGCCCGTAGGAATTTCCTTTGATGCTTTCGGAGAAGTCCGTCGGAACTCAGTCCACTATGCAAGCATTTGTGTATTAGCCATGTGTGTTGTAAAACCTAAATTATCTTCGTTGATACTATACTCTTATAATTTACTTTCGCAGCTGCGTGTTTGTGTTCGCGTGTCAACTTCGAGTCGTGCATAAAGTTGTTTACGTTTCTTTGTCCTTGTGATAAGAGAATATTTCTCGAAATAACTGCAATTAAAATCGATGAAATTATTGCTCCCTAAAATATAGAATCTTCTAAAAATGAAGTTAAAACAAACCACAACGCCGACAAAAATAGCTATAATTCTACCCTAAAATTTATTTTAAAATTTATAAATAACTATAATTTTACCGCTTGAGTTTGAGGCACAATGTCTCCGTACCCATTGAGCATAAATGTGATTGCTAAACGAATAGTAAGTTAAAGGGAGTGGCCTTACCAATGAACCACATCGCATTGGAGAAGAGAACAGAAGGCACTTTTGAGTCCTCATCGCTTTGACCAAACCGTTCACACTGGACAAACGTCCACGAGGTAATCAGCCAGAAGATTAGTGTGAAAGATGTCAAGAAGAAAATTGGTCTTTGATCGAGCAATGTTTTCATAACAAATGAAAAGTTGACTTGAATTCTATTTAATGCTGCTAATGTTCTCGTGGAGGCATCCTAGATCATTAATAGAAAAAGGGAAAAATACCTGGAATTGCTTACTATGGAGGACCATGAATCTCGCTAAAAGATAGCACCTTGTTAGCATAAGAATTGACAAAGGCACATCCAATGGAACCTAGAATTATGGGGATTTATCCACACGCAACTCTAAAACCACAGCTGTCCGAAAAGATTTGGAATCGGTTGCTGTGCGGCTTGTCAGAATGTATAACCACTCCAAGTTGATATTCCAAGGTATTGGAGTGATGGAGCAAAGAAAAAATTCGAGAGCAAACTGAATCGCTTTTTCTGTTGTCAGCACCACTCGCCAATCGTCCGCTCCACAATCAATCAACTCTAGCTGAAAATCGAAATACTGGCTGAATAAGACAGAAAGGACCACAATGTCGTTTTGATGATAACGGACAATATTGTAGAGGAGTCCAATTGTTGAAATCACAGTGCAAACTCGCAAAGAGTAGGATATCGCGTGGTACTAAATAACATATTTTTCTAGGTCAGAGGAGAGTTACCTTGGAGACGCCGAAGATACTCTGCCCAGTTAGTTCTGCCTCGATGAAAACGCATAGTATGCCTATCACAGCCAGAATTAATGCTCTGTCAGCTATTTTCACTCGATTTTGTAGACGCTCAGAACGAACTTTATAAACCATTTTGACTTGGTTGCTATCCACTGGAACACCATAGCTAAAGACAGTCTCACGGTTGACGATCAAAATTCAAGAAATACCGGCTGTTATTGCGACGAAAGTGACTGTTCGAGTGATGGGAAACAACACTACCGTTGCTTTCGCAGAACGCAATCTGTCTATCTGAAAGATTAGTAGTATTTCCGAAGTTTTAAAATAATTTACCACGATCAAAAGAGCCCTTTGCTGACTCAATAAGACTATCTGTCGCTGAAGATTTGATGTTGTTAATTCGCAGTTGAGAGCCTGTATCTTCAACAGTAATCACTGGACCATGATGCGGTGGTTTTACTGGAATAGGAGAGATATCTAGCTATACTTTATATAAATATTCTAGAAATAAAAATACATAATAGCTTTAAATTTTAAATTCCCCCAAAAAATCTACTGTTCTACTCACCCCGGATCATACCATTAGAATCCAATGAATCTCTGCTATAATCCAGAGCAGTGTATGCAGGTGGAGTGGTTCCATGTTTTTTCCTGGTTGACAACAAATTTCGAAACTGAAGACGACTTCCATTTAATCGAATCAGATCAGCCGAGACCTAAAGATTTTCTGTTGGAAAGGAAAGGAATTATTAATCTCGGCACCTCATGTAGACTCGAGTCTCTGCGTTTTTCGATACCTGCTGGGCTGGTGTTCGGCTTCAGCATATCTAGGGGAAGCGGTTTCATGACAAGATCAGAAAACAGGAAAGGCGGGCGCATAACAAGATGGAGCTCATAAAGCGAAGTGAAATGTGTCTCATGGTTTTTTTTTTTCAGAAAATATTTTTCTCCAAAAGGACATCTCCCCAGATCAAGATAGAGGATTAATCCGAGCGACTAATAATATTGTAAGATTTGAGAGGTTTCTGATTCATCTCCCTAGGGCAAAAGCCTAGCTCAAACAAAGGTTAAAACCCCTAGAAAATCCAAAGATCGTCTCTTCATTTCATATCATTCCTCTTCCATATGAGAGAGGCTCATTGGGATGAAATTAATTAGGAGAGAAGATGATTTCATTGGGCTATAAAATGATCACGCATCTGTCAGATAGTTCCAGAAAAATCGTGTGAATAACAGGAAAATAGGCAAAGCTCCATTAAAAACCCTGTTTGGAAATGAGCTTCTGCTGACGAAGAGACGAGAGAGCAACAGGGATTTTCGGATTGGCCAGCACCCAAGCCAAGAAGGAAATCCGATCCTGGAGAGGAGACCGGGCCTTTTTGGCAGGCCCGACGGTGGGAGATCGGCCAAGTGCGTAAGAATGGCGCTAACGAGGAGGGTCGAGAGGGTGCACGAGGTGTGAGCGTTCAAAATGAGAAGTGTCCTCGAAAAATTGTTGGATGGCTTGGCTGAACCACTGCAGTGCGTAAATAGGACTTAATTTAGCCGCTTAAAATAGAGGAAATCACGTGGTTCAATCAGATTTCCGTAAATTTTAGTTCAAAAATAAAAATAATATCAGTTGAAGCGAAATGAAGTATATATATTTTTTTGCTGGAAGCGCTCTTTGCCTCCGAGTAGCAATCACTCAGAAACGGGGGATTAAAAGACGAAACCGCCATTTCCTGGTCATCTCTCGCATAAGACTAATTGATCTAACTTATTTATTTTATGAATCTCAGAAATTCTTACAACTTTGTAGTCTATTTTATTGAAAAAAAAATGGAAGAAAGAAAACCGCTTAGTAGACATAGCACAGCAATACGAGTTCATTCAAATTAGTCACCGGGATAATCTAATATTTGATTTATAATAAATAGCTAGTGCCCAGGAAATATTGGTGCAGCAAGTTCAGAGATGGAGAACAAGATTCCTAGCTTATAATGAGTAATGACCCCTTAGGCAGAGGCAGATTATTCAGCTAGTCGCGTGGAAAATACCTTAGAATTACAGATTGAGAAGGACTTATTCAATTGAAACTTCCCAAAAAGTTACGAGAAATAATGACTCAACAATTATATTTAATCGACATCATTATCCTTAAACGCATTATTCTAATTTGAATAGACGTCATACGTCTGATCTCGGTGTTATTTATTTTTTCCGGTCAAGCGGAGAACTTCTAAGGATTATAATGGTGAGACATACCTCTGCCGCAGTAAGACGCCGTGAACTCATGTGGAATCTCGCAAAGAATTGGCCAGCAAATTACGCTCATTAGGGTACCTTTTGGGGAGATAGAGGAGGCGAGATTCAAAGATTAGCACGACTAGGAAATTGAACGTCTTGAAAAAAATTCTAATAGCTATTTCTCTTTTTAAGTCCATCAAGTGTCAATAGATACACTCATAGACAGATACAAAGAAAAGAGCTGGCTGTTTGCCGCGGAATTTTGTATGTCGGTCCATGTCGTCGGCAGCAGAAGCGAGTTAATTGGTCGGCAAAGCGAACACAAAGTGAGGCCTAACCGTCCCCCGGGGACTCATTTTGTCCCGTGAAACATTTCGATATCTCCCTTTTACTCAGTAGTCCCCTCTTACTTTAATCAGGCCGTTTGAATCTGATGCCAACGAGCCATGTTGTCCACAAAGATCGAAGCTCTTCCCGCCATTCTTATCAAAGCTAGGCTTTGGTGTACGGTAATCCTCTTGTTCAACAGACGGAGCCGAGGCAATAGTAGGGCCCTGGAAAAGTAATGTTTAAGCTCGAATCTTTGAACGGCCATTTGACATATGTTGATAACGAATTATTTATGTGAAACTTAGCAATAGCAATTCTGCAGGATTGAAAGTACGCCTGATTATTCTGGCATTACCCGGATCTACAATACTTCTAAATGTTGAGTAAATCCCTCCTATACAACAACAGAAAAATCCGTACAAAAATTAGTGATTTCGTTTTAGTAATAGTTAGACAATTTACAGAGCATCAAGTGACATTATAGACTGAATGAAAAACTTACTAAACTTCGATTTCTATAGCTTTTCCTCCGATCGTGCAAAAAGTTATTTTTGGAGTAGGCGGCAGCATCCAAAGAAATACCCGCTGAATCTTATAAATTCATTGAAACAAAGCTCACTTAAAGAAGGTCGGTGCGGTCGAACTGGACTCGTTGGCGTTTGCAGAGAGTATTGTGGTTGCATTGAACAGTATGGGTTACGTTCCATCTATAAATTAGAAAATAAAGCGGAGAAGAGTAGTATATTCTAATATGCGAGTATATCGAATGCGAATATCAATATTTATGATGAGAAAGGACAACAGCTGACCGGGATTTATTGACCCTTAAAGGGGAATGTGGACCGATTATTTGTAAAACAGGTGAAGTATCGAGTGCTGGCTTGAGACCTAGGAGGGCTGGAGAAACACCTGGTTAATTCCTTTGTAAAGCGAAAGAGATGAAAGAATCGCGCTTTAGGTGTTTAGCTTTTACAACAAGAGTTTTTCGAGAAAAAAGAATGCTAACTTGTTTGAAATAATTTTGCCTAGGTAAAAGGATGGATGGCAGAGCTTATTAGCCTTCGTCAGATGATGTCTGAGACTGATTAACGCTCTTTGACAGGCGGATTGGATTGACAAAATTGTCATATTTGATGTCAGGAACCGGCCTATGGGATTTTCAGATCAGAAGAGTTAGGAAGATTGGTGAGATTGCGCCCTTTCTTTTTCTACTTGCTTGGTGAGATCAAAGTGGAAAGGAAGTCTTCTGAAATGAATTTCCTGAACGCTAATTAAAAAAGGCGTATACTTTATGAGCCAGGAGAAAGAAGAAAGGTGGAAAATAATAGGAATTCAAAGGTCATTTCTGTGAAAAGCTCACATTAAGCATGGTAATATGCTCGAGAAGCCATAGACATTTCTCCGGCAGATAAACAGATGCAGCAATTGTGCCATCAGGCATGTTTTTCCCCGACGGCTATTCATCCGAACTCATTAAAAGTTGTAATATGATGGGTTTTCAGTATCAAGAGAGCTGAAAATTGTTGGGGTAAAACATTTGCTGAAAGCGAAGGCCAATGGGGTAGAAAATAATAGTGATTTCGCACCTCCGATTGACAAGGAAGCCTTAGGGCGGTCAGCTGCCAATTACGGCAGAAATCCGAGCCAGTGACGCCAGAAAGCTAGAGAATAATTCAGCTTGGAGTTCGACTCTATTTCAGCCGACTCGATCCATCATTTTTCGCTTTTTAGCTTGGAGCAGAAGAAAACAGGGCAAAAGGTCACAAGGGCCTCTCAACGTCAAAACAGGACTCATTATATAATTACTAGAGCTCATTATGATCAAAAAGGCGGAGTAATGTTGTGTGTATGAGTAAAATGGCGAAAGAAAAAAACAAGAATGAATTAACTTTGAGTAGGCCAAATTCATTAGAGTCATCGAGGCTCTTCAAATTAGAAAAGTAGAACACTCAACAAAAAGAGAATTCTCATTCTGAACCGCTCAGTTCTTCATTTCCGCTGCATATTTTGAAGAAGAGGGCGATCATCTCTTCATTGGTTAATCTTATAAAGTAGAAAAGAATAAGGAAAAAGGTGAGTTCAAAGAAATTTCTCTTCGATTGGAAGAAGGAGAAAAAGAGAGTGGGATGCCTTCGTGAATGGTTAGACGAATTAATCGGAGAATAAAAGATTACCTCTGCGAGCTCTTTGATTCTTTAAACGGTCTCTCGCAGCGGGTTACTTTTGTCGCCACAACTGGAAAGCGACTGGAAAGTAGCGGATTAAAAAAGGATTGAGGAAATTCTGTGGAGGCTAAGAGGAGAAACCCACGAAAACAGATTTGAATTAGAAATAAATTGAGGTTTAATCTACTTTTTTAATGAAAGAACCCCAAATCACTCTTTGAAAATTGCTCCAAAGGACATTTGGGAAAAACAGCCAACAAGAACGTGCGGAAGCCCCTGTTCCATGGCAACCATCGGCAAGACTGCTGCTTATTGCGGCAATGTCCCTCTCTTTTCACAACTTTTTAAAAATCATCAGACTAGAAGAGTATAAAAGATTCCTTTAAAATAATATCGCATGGGATTACATGTCATAATTCGAAATTAAAACAAAATGTGAAGTAGATATAAAAATATCGAGGCTGTGACGCGGTCTCACAACATTTTGACGTGATTTCAAGAGAGAACTCAGACGTTTGCGAGTTGTTGTTTTTTGCTAAGTTCGAGTTGATTTTATGATTTCTAATCAGTTGGTCGGGGAGAAGAGAACGACCGATGCGGTTTGACATTATGCGAAATCATAAAAAGCACTGGAGTAGTTCTATTTTGGAATTAAAAGCCACAAATTTGTAGGAAGCCACCCAGCAAACACATTGGTCCTCTCTTCCCGTATTTGCATTCTGAATTTGTTTTGAGGAGAAAGAAGAGTGGATTATTCCAAGAAATTTTGAAGGTCAGTAGACGAATATTTTTTCAAAAACTCGTGAGAGCAATTTCTGAGCGCTATCAGTGATTAATGGAAAGCCGCCTATAAATGGAGAGGGGGAAAGAGTGAGATTGGCAACAAGATTTAATCAGGATTATTCTGGAGAGTCTCGCTCGTCATATATAACCACCTAGTCTTTTGATTGTTTGTTTTTTAATCGAACAAATAATTTTTGGTAATAATCATTAGCTTTGTTTGCTTAGTTTCTTTCGAGGGTTCATTCATCATTGAGGTCTTAGCTCTCAAAATACTCTGACCCCTAGTGAAGCACAAAACTCATACAATGGGGGAGATCTCTGGCTTTTTAAAAAAATTTTGGCAGAAGGGGAATGCAAGCGGCATCGGAAATTATAATACGCCAATCGACAGAAACAATTTGTATGAGAAAATAACAGAGTGAGAGAGAGAAAGAGAGAGCCAGGCAGCCAGCTACACGTCAACAACACAGGTCAGTTGAATGGGACGTATAGCTAAAAGAATGGAGATAATTTTTAATACAGTGAGCGTCATAACTTTAGCCTCACTTACTCTTGACCCTCAGATCTCGCCTGAAATTCTTTCTTAATGGGGTTTTTTGTGACTAACTAAACTAATCAAGAACTTAGCTAATTATTCACAACAACTCCATAAATCTTCAAGTCCAAAATCTCAAGTCGAGACCTACTAAATGAAAGATTCTATAATGAGGGGTGTAAATTGAATGTTTTCAACCGAATTGAGCTTTTCCGGCGGATTTTCTAAAGCTTTTAATATTGATTTTGCATAGAACTGCGTGAAAAATACTATTGGACATTCATGAACGCAATAGCAAACTGTACAGGGCTGAAGCAATCCATTTGTTCCCAGCCCTTAACCCACTTTTTGAACGGTTCAGCGATGCAAATAATTTTCTGTTGGACCTAGCGCTCTTCTTATAACTTTTACCCATTTTTGGCATCATGCTCGTTAATTTCTATGATCGGATACACACCTAACTATGGCTAAATGAAGCAAAAACTCGATTTCACTGCTTTTAGCAATAGCTTCAATTGATCAAAAATCAGCGACTTTCTGATTTCTCTTATTTACTTTAAGTTACCTCTCTAACTACGAAAAGAGGCTTAATTTGCATCTATTGGGCAAGTTATAATGTTGCTAACACGATCTATGGAAAGATGGGAGGCCCTATCTAAAGAGTGTTTTCAGTGGTAAATCAGAGATGTCTTCACTGAGATAGTAACTTTTTAAAATTGGCTGCTAAGTAATTATTTAGATATGATTGAATTAGCAAATTACGTTGTCAATTCTGCTTCAGAAGAACAACACATAAAACTTCTTCTTTCTAAAGAGAACGACCCGATTTTGTGCTTAATGACTACCGTATACCATAGTTCAGACTGAGAAATATTATTTTTCTCGACTAGCCAGCACTTTTTTCTGCACTAAAAACAATTAGCTTTATATGGCTTGCTCTTGTGAATAAGTTACGGTCACCGAAATGGCTTGAAATACAATCAATCGGCTTAAAGGTAGAGATAAAGTCAAGTGAAAGATGAGCGGGTAATTAATGGGTCTCGACTTGAGATTTTGGACTTGAAGATTTATGGAGTTGTTGTGAATAATTAGCTAAGTTCTTGATTAGTTTAGCTAGTCACAAAAAACCCCATTAAGAAAGAATTTCAGGCGAGATCTGAGGGTCAAGAGTAAGTGAGGCTAAAGATATTACGCGGCATTTTAGTCATTTTTTCACCAATTTCGATAACAGCTTTTTTTAAAAATGAAGTTGCTTCCAAACTCGTGGTGCTTTTTACCATTTTAGTCGATGCTGAAAATAATGGCACTCACCATTTTTTGCTGGGGCTTTTACTTTTTCTGGAACGGAGTGAGGCTAAAGTTATGACGCTCACTGTATAAAGAGAGAAGCCTAGATAACGATATTTACTTGAGGCAGCTCGAGGAAAAAAGTAAAGGACTTTGTGGCTGAGGGAACAACGGCTCATTGGCATTCAACTGGATAGGAAGTCTAATTGCAGGAGACCAATGAAAGATCAAAGAGGAAGGAGACACAGGAAACGACTATCAGATGAGATGCGATGAGTTTCTCTAATAAAACTTGTCAACAACAGATGCTATTCATCTTTGGTAAATTTGCTCGAGAGAAGTAATTCTTTTTGGAATAAAATCAGATAGATCATCAGGGTGGTCAAGCGTTGATGGCTGCCGACGAAAGCCAAATAATATCACATTTCGTAGACTCTAGATGTAGCAAAGAGGTCTATAATGCAAAGAGCTAATAAGCTAGCAACGGATTACCCTTTTACCGTAAAAGCATGCTAAGCAGATGCAAATCCTATATACATTTTGCTTTCTGGATTTCAATAAAAACTTGCATTTTTCCCGGTATTCAGTCTCTCGATTCAAAAAAAGCCTATTTTCTCTGTGTTCTCTCGTCCATCTCCGCAGGGGGGCGGATCCAGAGAGGAGCGCAGCAGTCATCGAGACGCCTGTATAGGATAGGATGTTTCTCTCATTATCACATATACTACTCCTGAGTATTCCAGTTTTTACTTCAGTTTTCGGCTCAGGTTTGTTTCTTTTATCTAAAGCAATTTTTAAAAGCTATAACCAGCCTGTCAAGTATAGAACTTTTGTTCCATAAAATCTACGAATTTACAAATATACTTTAAAATTTATGCGATTTATTTTCGTAAATTGCCCAATTTCGCATTAACTGTAAAGTAAGATGCCACAGATAGATAACCTTCAATACTATTCTCAATCTGTTTCACTCGCGGAAGTGAAATCGGCCATCGCATAAGAGGGACGAGAGAATACTCGAGATAGAAACCGGTAAAATAAAAGGAACAGATAGACGTATCTTCGAATGTAACCCGCCAATATCGGCTGTTCGCAATGGTTTGTGATCCACAAGGTTTAGACGGAGTGTCTCGGATTTTCTGCGGTACAGATTCAGAGATTTACAGATTGTCAGGTGTCAAAATGGTCATCCTGGAGCCAATGTTTTGGTAATTGTGAGACTGCTCTCTCTGTCAGGAATAGGTAAATACTTTTGTTGTTGCAAAGATGAAGAAAATAGGGATGTTCTGGTTCCTCCACTGCCTTCTCCGGGAAGAAAAGTAACTTATTCGTCTTGCCCATATCTTTACGAGACAAAGTCGTGCAAGCCAGACGTTTGCAGTCAGGTAAGACATAAGAAGGTGGTGGCATTTTTCTTTACCACTGTCTCCCACTAATCAGATTGCGATGGAACTTTCTGGCGGAGGAATGTGTCGAGATTTTCGATCCTTTGAGAGAGAAAGGAGGAAGGGGAATCCCGGAACGGTCGATGATCAATTCTGTTTTTCTTTATATTCTTGGAGCGTTTCGTTCTATTCAAATTAGAAGTCTCCGTGCCACATTACGAGAGTTTCAATGGGATGACTTCCTCTCTTTTCTTTCATAATGGGGTCGACGCCATTAAAACCCAAATGAGGCAGCGAACAACTGCTATAAGACTCAAAGAATTTTTTACTTACAGATTCAAGATGACGTACCCGATATGCCAACTCCTGGTCCATTCCCTATGGAGAGTAGAGAAATAGAAAAATATCAAATAACACACGAAGATAATACAGTATCGGAGCAAGAGATCAAAGAAAAGAGCCCAATCAAGGCAAAAACTTGGATATCTCGTTTAGAAAAGAAATCATTTGGAACTAAAACAATCAATGCGGGTATTTTATTTTTGGCTTTAAAGAGTATATAAAACTTGTAGAGAAGTTGGATCAGATTGCAAATACAGAAAGCCGTTCTGAAACTTTGATCAAGCTGACAACTACAACTCCAACATACACTACCGTATCAGTTGTTCCAAAACAAAACTATTACATCAACTCACTGACGCTAGAACTCCCGTTGAAGCCACAAATAACCCCGGAAGTGGAAAGAAAACTAAAAGATCGATTCCACATCGACAAGATCAAGTATCGCAGTTTTGAAGCCACTACAATTGAACCTGAATTGAATGAAGTCTTTCGTCATTTAGAGAGAGCAGCTGAGTTGAATCTTCCAGTTGATGAGAAACAAATCCGAGAGGTTTTTTAATTTTTTTTAATTTGATGAAAGACGATAAATAATAGGCCTTGAAGAAGAACAAGAAGTTGGTAAAAGCTTTAGTTGAGGCATATAGATCAAGGAAAAGTAATAGGCCGATTTCAAGCAGTACGACATCTATTACGGAAGCTCCAACAACTGCCACAACTCATACCTCAGATGCTAGTACAGAAAAAGTAACATCGACAGCTGCTACTCCTAGTTATTGGCCACGACATGGTTATATTCCCAACACTAAAAAGCACGCTACTGAAATTACTTCCAAGCTTTATATGACGAAGGAAATCGTGCAGGTAGACTTCGAGTTTCAGTTTGACTACATGTAACGGATTTCAGGTTCTACACGAAGATCCATTGAAGAAGGAAAAACACGAGCCTAGTGAGGAATGTAAGTCTATTGACACATTTCATAATGAGACAGTTTTCACCTTTTTTTCTCATTATCTTTGTTCTCGATCTCATCCCGGTTGTTGTCTTGTCGGCTTTAGAGGCTAAGAAAAAGAGCGCTGTTGCGATTATGTCTGATTCACACGAGAGATGATGTATAATTGTCTCACTTTCTTCTTTGCAATCTCATCTAGCAATCTGCTTTAGTGGCCCTCGCATGCCACCCAGGTTCTCTAATTTACGACGTCGTGATCGTGTTCCCCCACGCAGCCGTGCTCGTAAACCGAGAAGGCGATAAGTACCGGAACGCAGCACACTCGCCAGCATTTCAAGTGCGTAAAAAGAGGTTCTCGGACATTTGAGGGGCACCTCTCTTATTCCGGCTGTTTTTTTATCGTCATAAGGGCAGAGACCACAAAAGAGTCTATATTTGCAGGTCTGGAGAACAGTCGATGTTGCAAAGTAGTGAGACGCACTTGTGGAAATGATTCTCAGCCGCAAGTAGTCAAACGCTACTACCGACCAAAAGGATCGCCGAATTGTGTTGCCTATAACTACCCGAGGTGCAGTCAAGCTACTGAAATGGAAGAACAGCCTATCCAATTTCTTCAAAATTGCCAAGATCTGTGCTTCAGTACTTCTGAAAAACGGATTTCTCCTTTATACATTCTGGGTCAAGATTACTGATACTCCGAGCTTTTATTCCTTAATAATTAAGCCTTATTTCAAACTCTGATGCATGACGTTCAATAAAACTATTTTATAGACATTTATTTTTCATTTTATACGATAATCTCCTCACTTTTGCATACATCTCACGAGCCTGAAAGCAAATTGTAGGCTTAGGAGAAGATTTCCTCACCTTTCCCTCTTTTACCATAAATTGTCTAGCCTTTTTGTCGTGCATAGCTCTCTCTTTAATCATCTAAGGGAATCGATCACAATTTATAGAAAAACTCACTTGAAAATAGAATATTTTATGACCCATTGATGGCTGAATTAGGGGGATTTTAAGTGAAGGTAGCAATTTCATAGCTCCTACTGTCCGTTCTATTTTTGAGAGGGAAATAAATCCTCTGCCTAGAAGTTGATCACAAAAGCGATCGCTATCTAAGAGAGATAGACGTAGCGTTGATCCATTTTTAAAAAACAACGTTTCAGGAACCAAACTGAAAATATTTTGTGGAACGAGAGAACAATTTACAATTGAAAAGTCTGGGACCAAATTGGTCTTCCAGTTTGCAATAGTATTTTCGTTTTTTGCGATGGAAAACACTCTTCTGGAAACAGAATGGCTGGCACCAACTCTAGCTTCACATATGGATCTATTCTGTCACAAAGAGGATTCAACGAAGGAAGCATTGCGTCCATTACTAAAATTGAATAACATTTTTAGTGGAAAAATCCTACCATTTATTACTAATAGAATGTTTTGCCCACTGGCTGGGACGCATCCTATTTGAACATTTATTTGAGGACAGTCTATTGCAGTTTCTGCGAGCTCTGTCAATTTTCCATAAAAAGATAGAAGAAGATCTTCAGTAGAGAAGCTTTTTAGATGGAGCGTATGGGAAAGTTTTGATTTTCCTGGCTCTACTTCCAGCATGTCCATCACAGCTTTAACTGTGACGTACACGGCGCCGTAGTAATCGTGATGTTGTCTTTTCTTCAAATGTTTCAAGACTTCGATTTCAAGTGCGTCGAAGAGTTTTTGACAAAGTTGCCGCCAAGCTCGAGGCATAAATAGAGGTCTCATTTCAAAAAGCAAGTGATCTAGTGAATCCAGAGTCTCCTGTACTCGTTCGTGCGGCCCAAGATCTCTCATATATGACATCTGCCGAAGAAGAAAAAAAGATATTTGAAAAAAATAACAGCAAAAACTACAAGGTGCGCCACAATTACGGGCCCACTCCGAAATCAGCTGTGCTTTGATGCTAACGGAAAACATTTTGAATGTTGATTATCTACTACATTTAAAGGTAAATAAAATTTGTTTTTCAGTTGTGAGATTTATGAGTTTGCGATTTTTTGTATTTGGGCGATCCCTTGAACCCGCACCTTTTATGACGCACCCTGTAGATTCTTACAATTGTTTTTGTATATTCTGCTGATGTAAGACAGATTGCTTTGGCTATTTTTGAAACATTCTCTGTCCGAAGGCGGAGATATCTTGTCTGAAGAACTGACACAATATCATCGCACCTCTAAAAGTACTAGCATTTTATATGATCTTTTGAGGTTCTACCTTTTTAGTGCTTTGTACAATAGCTCCAGCTGCTTTAATAATCTTTGTCTGCTCATCTTCAGTCAGCGCTTTTCTCTGACTCTCCCAGTTAACAAACTTCTCATAGCGTTCTTCTAAATAATCAAAGGACTGTTCAATTCCATTCATTGCTCGAATTACTCGACGGAAATTAGAGCCCGCTTCAGAAATCAGCTTTGCTGCATATTCGCAAGTATTCTCGCTTAGAATCTAATAGATTTTTTGAAAGAATAAATTCTCACTCACATGGACAAGAGCAATAGTTCCCATCATTACATTTTCTGGCTTATATAAAGAAAGTTGCAAATAGTCATCAGAGAGTCCTTTTTGAATACATAGGAATGAATATAAACCAGCTGGAACAGGCCTTCTTTGCTCCTTGCCTTCCTCTTCTAGCACATCATCAGACAAGGAAGACGCTCGTTTTATCATTTTTGAGCTAATTTGCCGCCAAGAATAAGTCCAATAGACTGGAATCCCTTGAAACCAGTCCTCAAAATCATGAAGCTGCAAGTGCTTCACCCGGTGTTGCTGAGAAAATCTTGACATTTCAGCCAACGTTTCATAAAATCTCATTGTACATTTAGAAAAGTTTTCTAACTCGTCTGAGGAACGAGAGTTAATAGAAGAAAGTCGACTGAAAAGATAGGCACGGCAAGACTCTTCTAACTATAAGAAATTTAAAAACTGTATTATTAGTCTACCTTTTGATCTATTGCACTAAAAGTAATATGAAGATAGTTAATATTGAACTGGTGAAAAAATAGTATTGCGCTTTGATAGTTACTTTGCACCTTTTCCCACATTGATTGGATCAAGAGACAGGTTTCTCGGATGTCCCGGGTATCAGGTTGAAAATCTCGAGTAACCCATTCTTTTGCACTCCGATGAACCATTTTAGCGAGTAAGCCAGAAAGGGTTGGGGAGGGATCAGCTGCACCGTTTCTATCCCAAAGCGAAAGCACACAGATATCCACAACAGTTCTATATGTGTCTTTTAGTGTAGAAGGAGGCTTTACTTGAGAGTAATGTTCAGCTTTTTGAGAGATTGATGCCCATCAGGAGGAAAGAAAGTGATATCATCAAAATGGTGGAGAATA
Organism: Oscheius sp. JU1382; assembly: GCA_932521405.1. Classification (NCBI taxonomy): domain Eukaryota; kingdom Metazoa; phylum Nematoda; class Chromadorea; order Rhabditida; family Rhabditidae; genus Oscheius; species Oscheius sp. JU1382. Next base: position 10,749,732 of record OW051479.1, read on the forward strand.
TCCTCCATTTCCCCAGTTACGCATTGTGAAAGATGAGTCAAGGCAGGAACCTGAATCCACATTTTTTGAAAGCTTTTTATTTAAAGCGATTTTCCATATAGCTTTTGCCTTTCAATCGAATTAATATCCCATTACGTTTGCTACTACAATGTTTCGTGCCCTTCTTTTGTTTTCTCTCCCATTCATCATATACTCTTTGCCTACTATTCGAATTGGAGAGCACTGCGGTCCAAAGGAACTTCATACTGAAGTCAGCAAAAAATTAGCTCGTAATTTAGCTAAGGTTTGCTTTTAGCCCATTTTATAAATAAATCTACTTTCTAGGAACTGGCTCGTTCTGCTGATTTTGCCCATAAGGAATTGGGCTTGTCAAAGGAGAAAATTCTCAGGTATACTGTCATTGGGACTAAACTAGATATTAGTCATGATGGCAGAGCTAGAGCAATTTCCAACATTTTTGAGGCAAAATTTGATTCGAATAAGGTAAAATAACCACAAAAATAGAAAGACACTTTAGGATCTTATACTCTTTACCGCAAAGTTTGAGGTAAATAGGATTGAGAGATGGTCTCGCGACTTGGGTCTACTTAATTTAGACCCCTCAAAAACACTCGTTATGGCGATGTCGATGCCATGGGAACAAAAGATCTGGAATTCGCTTGACCTGGAGCAGAAAAAAGAACTTATTTTCCAAGAAATGAGAAAAGATCTTTGCAACTCTTATTGATTCTTATGTTCTTGGTTTATTAAATCCACTGAATGAATTTTATGAGTCCTTTTTACCGTCTAGTAATTATTTTGTTACAAAAACTCACTAATAGTCGGTGGTCATCGTCGTCTTGTTGCAGATTGATTTGAGCTATCAGGCGAGTAATGACTGAGCCGTCGACACTTTTAAGCGTGGGATCCCAGACTATAAAAACACATAGTTGTCTAAAGTAACGTTAGTTCTCAAAGTATGAAAAACCCACGCTATTTTATTAATAACTGATGGCACTTTGTGGTAATTTAGTAGTGCTTGAAGAATAGAAAAGGAATGGTCATTTAATTCGCCATTATATTCCTCTGTTTGGCACCTTTGTGCATTATATTCATGTAGGAGACGGACAAATTCTAAGAGCTCATCAAAAGAAAGTAATGGGACTAATTCATGACGAATTTCGAGCTAGAAAGTGTTAGGGAAAAACCATAAGTTACTGATATTTTAATTTCAGCTGTGTAGCAGTGTCCTTTACTACAAACACATCTTTTCTCGGCTGTATTCATAGGAAGAGCATTAATTTGAATACATTCTCCGTCTTTTTTATCCAACGACATAACCCTATATTTTATTTTAAAAGGGGGAAGGGATTACCGTTTTATAAATGAACTTGAACGAACTACTGCCTTCCTATTCTCGCCATTAAAACGAGCAACAGCGAATTTTAATCGAAAGTTTCGATGATATCCAAGCTCACTGAGCCGAAATTTTTAAAAATAATTTTATAAATTAGACTCACAAGCGATAGGTTTCTCCATGATTTATAGTATGTTGGCGATAGGTTTCATCGCTAAATTATATTTTCAAGATGAAGAAATACTCTGACTTGAAGATGTTTAAAACTAGATTTTGATTGGGAGGAAGATCTGCCGACGCTTCTAAAATGTACATTTGCTAAAATTATAACTTTTTTCTGAAAGGCGTGAGGTATCTTACGTAATCTAAGCATTCTTGTAAATATGCCACATGTTTTTGAACGCTCAAACCGACGATCTAGACTCAATATTAAATGGAAAAGTCATGGCTGTCCACCTCTCGAAAGTGATCGACGAGATCAAAACAACGATTTTTTTCTTTGGGATCCAAGTGAGTTAAAATAATTGAAGCCAAGATCGATTTACAACCATTGTCATGCATTGATTTTGAAAAAATGAAGTGAGTTTAGGACGGAGAGGCTCCTTGTGACGTTTGCTCACTGATAAGGCAGGCAACTAGCGGGGAAAAGGTGCCGACAAGCTTCGATTCAAAAGATGATGTTGAAATAAATCCTCAAAATAAACTTTATTTCTCAAAATGACAATAAATCTGATATATACATACATATTAAGTTTTATATGGAAATTTTTGGTCATCTATACCAGCAGGGGCAATATTTTTCAAGGAATTTTTGTCGAAATTGCATTTCGGTCTGTGACGCAATAAAAGCTCTCTACTTTGCAAAATGTTCTATAAAAGGTCTAGGGAAGAAGAGAGAGGGGAGGAAATTGTACAGGTGCAGCTAAACTTCTCACGGGAATATCACGTAACTCTTCTATCACAAGGTGGAGTAGACAGGAAATTTTTGGTTTTGATTTTTTTGATCACAGTAATGTTGAAAGAAAGAGGAGAGACGAAGTGTTATTGAAACGGTTGAATACGCTGCTGTTGATGAGGCTTATTGTCTCCCAACTGGAGGTAGCGGTCAAATTCGTGGGGATTAATGTCCTAAAAGATGTTTTTAGTCCAAAAGCATGCAAACCCCAATGGCATTGTAGGCTTGATCGTGCATTATTCCTTGCGAATAATCTATTTCCATAGCTGCACCACTATCTGATGACATTGTCCTCGAGTGTCCATAAGGGCCAGCAATATGCTGGCTAGAATCCATCCTTGGGAACTGTTGATAACTCTCGTGACCCATCATTGGCGAATGTGCGAAAGGTCGAGGGCTGTTATCTGGTTGGAGATCATGAAGAAGTCCCTAAAAGATGATTGAGGCGTAGAAAAAATTTCAAAAAAATATGATTTCACCCTCAAAAAGTCTGTTCTCAAAACTATTAAGGTCTGGCTTATGCTCGGCAGGGAGATTACCCGTGTCGACAAATATGAGCCTATTTGCTAGCCATGTCGAGTAAAAATATACTCGCGCGCAGAGAGCAGCCTGCTCTCATTGACCGGAACCGGTACGACAATAGAAGAAGAAAGAGGTGCATAAGTGCATTGCGGTCAAAGAGCACTAACCGATTGTAACAATTGAGCCTGCCTCTCTTGTAGCGAGCTTCTCTCATTTTCTAATTGTTGCACACGCTGATATGTCGATGCATTAAAATCCTAAAGCAGCATTTTTTTCGCGTTTCTTTTTTTTGTATACCTGAGGATTTTGAAGGGAATAAGGATGTGCTTGCTGTTGAATCGGATCTTGGTTGAAGTATCCACCAGAAAATTGTCTTTGAATTGGAGTGATATTGTCTTAAAAAATCGTTTCTGCTAAATGATACTCTTACTTGAGGGTCGAGGATCCCACCAAGTTGTCGTCTTTGTGTTGTGGTCAACATAGTATCCCACTCCGTGTTCGTCTAACCGATATTCCCAGTTAGGCGGCAAAGGTCCCAGCGTATCTTCATCTGGAGGCTGGAAAAACAGCAAATGTTTTAATTAAACTTTCAAAAATTTACTTGCAGAGGTCTCATGGCTTCTTGCTCAGATTCTGGCGCCGGCATGAAGGAAGTCGGAGGGAGGGAACGACTCATCTGACGTGTCTGACTCATATTCGGATTCATCTCTGGGTGGAGAGATGGCTGACCGTAATTCGAGAAATGTTCGGTCGATTTATATCTGAAAAATTGATTTTAAAAGCTCAACGACTTACGATCGATGACTTGGAGTAAATTGCCCAGAGTGGGGAGGCAAAGCACTGAAGGAGTTGCTATGACCATGGTGCGGTATAGTCGGTGGTGGTTGACGATTTTGCGTCTCCATATACAGATTATTGGGCGAATGTTCCAAGACATCCGGAGCACTGGGATGTTTTTTGTGCATTGGTTGATAGGATCCATGATTCGGTGGACTGAGCGTGTTGATCGTATTAAGAGAACTCGAGATTCCATCGTCTGAGCACATAGATCCGAGAGGAGAATTACCCGTACTTGGTGTTTTCTTATGTTTAGGATTGTAGAATCCTGAGGGGAAAGTCTTATTACGCTCAGGGTTTTTGGTAAAAACAGCCTTGTCGAAGAGCCTTTCCATGGCTTGATCAGCACCGGGTTTGATTTTCAAACTCGACAAAGACGAATTTCCTTCCGATGTACCCGGCGTGTTTAGGGCTTTATAGACTTTTCGTGACGCCATTGCGTCTTCCCTAAAAATTTCAGGCATGTTTTTGAAGAAAATGGCTTTAGAGAAAGAAAAATAATCTGAGTATACTTTAATATAGCCAGTATTGGAATAATAAAAGGAAAGAGATAATATTTTTCGGAGGGTCTTATAGCGAGAAAACTAACAACAGGAGAAGTAGTGGCTGATAAGAAGTCTTAGGGTCTAGTACAGTCATAAGAAGCAAAAACAATGTGTCATTAGTAGTCTCTAATATAATGAAGTACTTGGAAGAGAAGATTTTTGTGACAAAAAAGAAAGAAAGACATCTGTTCAAGCCTCAAATAAACGTGTGAAGACAGATGGTTGAATGCCGTCTACTGTATCATTTCCTAGGGACTGGACTACATTTTGCGGCGACTACGCGGCGCCACCTAATAAAGGGTCTACGGTAAGTAGCGAAGTCATATCCACCCTATTATGGATTTGAAGAGAGGATTGAAATAGTTGCGGAATGAGTCATGGAGATGATAAGTCGAGATAAGCATCGAAATTTAGAGAAGCGGATAGGGTGGGGCAATAATACAAGCAATATGCGACAGATTTACAGGAAGGACCTTGACGCAAAGTTTCGCAAATCTCAGGATTTGCGACGGATCTCGTCGTCATCTTATCGCCTCTTCTTCTGCCATCGCTCTCTAATGACAATTGATAGTTGTAAGGAATCAGATGTTGCGGGAATGATAAAACGCAACGAAAAAAGGAAGAGTCATGTTTTTAAACAAAAGACTCAATAAAAGAAGAAGAAAAGTGGACTTCTGTTAAAATCTAAAAATATAAATCGAAGTTTTCATAAAAGTTCATGGCCAAAAAGAACGTAAAGATCTTCACGGCTTACTTGAGGATAGTCAATCAGAATAGAATATATTTTACGCTCAAAACATCTGTTGAATCTAAGTAATTTTTTTTATTTTAGAAGCATTGCAAGTTGTCTTGACTGAAGAGTTTTTTTCTAGAAACCTCAAAAGTTCCTTCTCTCTGTTCTCGCCGCGCGATGAATCACGTGCGAATTCTCATGATTGTGTCGTCGAATCAATAAAAAGAGGCGAAGAGTGAGTGGAAGTTTTTCTTAACAGGCTCGAGTAATGAGGTAAAGAAAGTCGGAGGGCAAGTAGCACTACTAGTGATAGGAAATCAATAGCGGCAGCCGTTTGGTCGGGGACCGCCGCCGCCGCAAGCCAGCAGCCGATAACCTTGCGTTGCGGACTGTGTTCTCGGGAGTTTTGACTACAAGACAATATATGGTACCCTCTTCTTTCATAGGGGGAAGGAGAAGCAGATGATCTAAAAAGAAAGCAGAAAGTGGAGGAGGGGTAGGAGGGGAACAGCGGGACCTTTGTCAGCAAACAGATAACGCCTGCAAACGGCTAGAGCCTGCCACCAACTGCTCACAGACATAGAGAAAGAATGAGCTCAGTGTCGTCTAGTTGAATCTTGGCTTTATAACTTGTGACAGGATAAAGTAGCTCTTATCAGGAAAGGAAACCCATAAAAAACTGAATTCATTTTAGATCTTATTCTCTTGATTCTTGAAAAAAGAATGAGGTCAAAAATTATGCTGGATCTCTCTCTAATTCTCCACTTTTTAAACTACAGAAAATGATTAGTTCCTATATTTTGGGAATAGAATCAAGAAATTAATCCAACAAATGGCTTAAAGTTAGTCATCAATCTAAGAGTTATGATTTCAAAGCAAAGTACAAGAGATGATAATTAAAGATAACCTTGAGAAGAGAGATCGTACAGAGTTCCCGCGAGCCCCACCGGAAGTTGGACCCGCGCGGCTGCGCAAAGGGTGGGCGTAAAGAGATGAGTTTATAGCTACTTCGTAGACCTAAAAACGAACGTATCTTCTCGGTCACAAAGATATTTGATTCTTGGCTAGTATAAATGTCTGTAATTTTTGTGTTTGTTCTTCTTAACTCATCTACTCACTCGTCTTGAGGCAAAGAAATACACTCGAACCGGGAGAAATTTGGCAACAAATGGCGTTTAGCTGGACGACCTTGCCTCCTCTTGGCACCGTTCGCGAGGCGTTACAAGGCCACCTCTCTCTCTCTCGTTTTCGCTCAGAGTAAGAATCTAGTTGAGAAAGATTGCTCCTAGAATAGATATATGTCGGGTATACACACTAAAGGTGTGGAAAAATAAAAGCGAGCAAGATGAAAAAAGGAGAGAAAGAGCCATTGTACGCCTACGCCCACGTGCGCGTGAAGCCGTTCTATTTGACCTACCGGGAGACACGCCCTAAACAGCAGAAGGTACCAGTGGTGGTTTCAGGTTCAGATGATCGGGGTCTGTTTTCAAATTAGAACGAAGAATGGATGGAATTCCTTGATTTCATAAATTATTTAAATAAAATAGTTCGAATTCTTCTTTTAAACTATAAACAAAAAAAATGATAAAATATAGAAGTTTAACAGTATTTCCTACTTGTTAGTTTAGAGAAATTAAAATTCAACTCAAGGCCACTAAAAAAGCTTTTTACTAAAGGTGAAATTATTGCTCGAAATTTCTTTATTTTGTACTGTAGGTGCGCTATAGCAGGAGTAAAGAGAAGGTAGTATATGAAAAGTAGTGGGCTTTTGGAACGTAACCGCAAAACTAAGAATAGAAATTGTGACGTTTGTGTGACAACAGCTGACCGCCGGAAATGAGCAAGCATCTCAACTGCTCATCTCCCGAATCACATTAAGTGCCTTCGTAGTTGCTATAATGAATTTGACAAATTTATGCGGTAATTTATAGGAAAATAAATGATTATAGTCGATTGACAGGAGGGAATCAATGCGTCTCCCCACAGCCTGCGAGAGATGGTCTGATTAGTCATTACGAAAGGCGGGCCGACTACCTTGAGAGAGAAAGAGCGCGAGTGGAAAGAAGACCTGAGAAGATTCTTTCCGGGACAGTGAGCGAGAACGAGAGACACTTTTTGGACTCTTTCCTGGACAACGAGATTTACCGCGAAACACATAAAGTGCACGGTAAACAATCGTGTCCCTCCGTGATCCCGGACTGAGGGACTGTTCAATGTAGAGATGTTGAATGGAGCGAGGAAAGTTGTGTTCTTTCGCCGGAGGGCGACCGAAAATCGACGGCTTTGAGAGGTCGCCTTTCAGTGAGTGTGTATGAGTACATTCAATGGGGCGGGGGAAAATGACCGGAAATTTTTGCCTTTATTGTAAAAAAAAAAAAGCTCTCTTGCTCTGAAAAATGATATTGTAGCTTGTACATGGTGTCTAAAGATTACTTTTAAACGCGGCTCTCTGAAGAATTGAAAATGGAAGACGGTAGACATTTGAATAAATATAAGGAGCTGTGTTTATGAGTTATCCAAAGTGCCGTGGGGTGATTCACGCGGTGTCGAATTCAAGTGTCCTCGAGTGAGCGCGCAAACACCAGTGCCAGCAACTTGCTGCTCTCATTGGCACACAGTCTCTCTCACCTTCCAGCCTTCTAGATTCAACTAGACACAATGACCAGTGGTTTTTGATTGGACTTCCTTCCAGATCCTGAGTCAGTTTCTCTCCTTTATTCTTCTTTCCTCAGCTTCAATATCAGTAGACTTCTACGGCAACAAAACCATGACTTAATCTTCCAAGAAAGTGAAACATCCGTCCTTGGCAATGGTGACGTAGCCAATTTAGGACCCTGTCCCCGGGACCTTTTGTTGTAATAGAAAATATTCAGACAAAAAAAACCAAAAGCCTACGGTGCAAGAGAGATGGATAAGAGGGGAGAAGGCTTGTGCAAGATCTGTGCAAAAAAGAAAGCAAATAGAGAAAGGATGGAGATTTTCTCAATAGTTTTAGCCCACTAAAACTAAAGTAATCTACAAAAAACAGAAATTGAGCGAGGTGCCGCGTCCATATTATGTTTTTACTAAGCGACTAGTTCTTTCGACGACGATACACAAGCCTAACGGGAATTCAAATAATTTACTATCCAAGGCAGGCAGTTTTCTGGAGAGAAATGCTATTGATAAGGCCGTGAGCAGCGAAGAATAATAATGGAATGAGTCATGTTCGTCTCGTGAGAAGAAAGTAGGAAAAACAGGAACCTCATTTCCTGTTTAATTTCGCTGATTGTTCTTAGAGGGAAATTCACTATATGTATTTTTGATTATTCAGGCTTACTTAGTAACGGTAGATGTAAGAAATGAAAAATATAAAGAACTACTAAATAGAAAAGATTTCAGATCTAAAACTTTTCAAAATTGCTTCTATTAGAGGGTTTGCAGTATTTTATCTGATAGAAATTTGAGGATCTCATGGCATCTAGCTGATATTATTTGAGTAACGTCAGCGGAAGCACTTTCTTCTGCTCTAAACTAACTGTCAAGACGATAAAGATCTTTTCCCTGGAATCATTATTAACATGTTCCTTTGCGTTATTCCTTTCTGAAAGGCCTAACAACTCTTGTAAGAAGGATTGAGTGAAATATAAATTCCGAGACGAAGGCACATGCAACTTCTAAATACTTTCAAGAGATCACTAGCGTTCGAGCTAGCTCTACGGTAAGATTTTTTATGAGAAAAATTTATGAAGAAAACAAGTGGATTAACAATTAACTATCTATCCTATTTACAGTAAGACTATTTGAACTTTTTAGCTAGAGGATTAAGGAGAGGTCCTAGGAGCCTCTCCCCAAATTTGGAATCCTCTGTCTTTGGTCGATATTCCTCTTCATTTGTTCTAACATCAGAGCCACTAGCGAGCTTTTCCACCAACTCGCGTTCATATCTAAATGAAAAAGCTAAAATAAGTAGTAAAAGACAACTAACTTGTATTTTAAAGGCTCATTAATTAGGCTTTCTTCAAGGTCTTGTTGTTTTCTTGCGGCTTCATTTAGGTCTAAACCAACCCATTCGGCGATTTCCATCGGAATAATATATTTAGCATATCTGAAAATTAATTAAAAGTTCTACTAATTGACAACTCACTTTTTAGTTATATATTCTTGTTTCTCTTTATCTTCTAAATAATAGTCTTGAGAAGCCAGTTTTATCAACATTTCTCGTTTTAATCTAAAAAGAACAGTCATAAAAAACAAAGTATATGCAAACTTGTTGCCTAGTTTAGAACCTAAGTCGATCTCTGGTGTTTCTAATATATAGTAGTCTAATCCAAAATTCTGATCAATTAATCGACAAGCTCTTTCAGTTACAATAATCTAAATAAATAATACTTTTCCCGGCTATTAACTAACCTCCATGTACTTGTCCAGTATTTCAGAATAGAAGACGACTTTTTTTAAAGTAGGGAAAAATAAATGTGGAACCCAATTCCTAAAAGAATAATTAAACAAGAAAAAAATAGCTAAAAATACCTTGGTAAGACTTTCTTTTTTGTATAAGGACGAGATTCGATCCAGCCTTTAACAACTCCTTCTCCTCCCCAAAGACCTAGATCGGCTTCGGGTGGACGTATACCCACAATGGGATAATTTTCTTGCTTAATTTCAACATTACGAACTGGATCCCAAACAAATCTTGATGCTGGGACTCTAAATAAAAATAAATATAATTTACAATACAAGAAACCTGTAATGAACTGGAGCTGCATCACGTAGAAGATCCCTCCAATAGCGGATTTTAAAATGTTCAGGTAGTCGATGAACTATAGAATCTGAATTTGCCCAGATTTCTTCGTTCCTTCTTATTCTCTCGGCCTTATCCCATGTTACAACAGCTCGAGGGCTAAAGCTCGTCAGTTGTTTCAAATTTTTAGCTAAAGACATCTAAAATATATTAAGTTAATAATATCTTATATCTAGTAATGTCGTTGGAGAAGCCAAATTTTAAATCTTGAATCGTTGTTTTAAAAAAATAAATATTTTTATTGAACAGTTCAAACACAACAAAAATTGTCACATAATGATACACGAGAAGGACCCAGAAAGCAGGAAATCAATTATTAAGAGCAAAATAAGTTAAAGAGCCCGAAGGTAATAAATACAATCACTAGAATTGACTGAGATGAGGCATTCCTGCCCGAAGTAGGACGGTCACTGGTATGACCTATTCTGCCTTAGCCCTATAAATAATTTATAATTAAATATTAGCCACTTACTTTCGTTGGTTAGACAATGATCGCAGAACACGGTTTCCAGAGAGAAAAGCAACTCCTCCAATAATAGCCAAGTATTTCAAGGTTTCGAACATATTAAGGTTGAGCCAGAAAACAAAATAAAGTCCGAAAAGGCCTAAAAATGGCTATTAAAGTTATAGATAAACTGTACCGGCAAGACTAACGTGAAAAACTGGAACCCAAATAGATACAGGCATATTACCAAAATTGATTCCAACACTAAGCCAGAGGATGACAAGAAGTCCAAGAGGGGCCAAGCAAACAACGGTAAAAAAGACTGAAACGACGCTTAAAGGGCGCTTGTCAGGTTGGCGGAAAATGTGCGTAATTTCGTTTTCAGGTTCATAGTTAACTTGTTCACTCTTAGGCACTGGAGAGGTTGGGACAGAAGGAATGCTGATATTAATGTCGGCCTAAGATTACTAGTTAGTTTTAAACTATAATAACAAACCATAACAAAGTCTATTGGATTTTTCATGGCTGCATCGCCAGAAATAAATCTTACAGAATATTTGCCAGAAATTCCATCAAAGTCCTTGTACAACTTGCTCAACGCCTAAAAATAATTTTTAAAAAATTATTGTGGGTTCTTACAATGTCTAACATGTAGTTTCCATTTCCTTGATCATCGAATACATAGATTACTTCGTTTCCAGCTTCATGTGTGAAAATAGCAAAAACTTGATGCGCTTTGAAAGGTTTTCCACTGGATTTAACTTTTAATGTAGCACTTGCATAAATTCTTTTAGTATGGTCAGCTTCTAAAATCGAAGCAAGTTTGGAGAAGGGTGCAACGCTAAATAAGTGTTTAAAAATATAATTACTGCCTCACGTTTTTAGATTGTTCCCGGTAGGAGTGTCATCTTTATTCAGCACACCAATTTTTAGATTTTCAAGAGCAATATCATCTACAGATTGTTTGTTCTAAAAAATAATAAATTTTAGCTAAATATTATATCTAAAAATAAGTTAACTCACCTGGCAATTTGCCAATACAGCAAGCAAAGATAGCAGCCAATAAATGGTCATCATTTTACCTGCAATTAATGTATTATTCGCTATTATTAGTTGGAATATAGCTTTATATGAAAAGAATTTACGAAGCAAACTACTAATTCGACCTATTAAAGCGTAGAAAAACAGCAGTAAATACTCAAAAGAATTCAACGTGTCGAAGATAAAAGAGCGCGTTGTGAGACCGGTGCTGAAGGCAGGCCTTTAACTAAATTCAACTAAACAAGCATATTCCATCTCTGGTAGCTACTGCGCTTCTTAGAGAGAACAGAAATATAAATGAAAGAGTCGAAAGACTATATGGGTACTAATTAGGTGTAATGTAAAATTTTAATTCAAGTACTAAACTATAGCCGATATGCAGAAAAGGCTCAGGTATCCCTGCTTTTTCCTTGTTGACTCAGAATTGCAACTTCACCAGGCTCCGTTTGAACACAAATGTTTTTATAGTTATAGACTTGTACCCTTCACCTGTTCACCTACTCTATTTCATTAAGCCTTACCGAGTCTTTGTAAAGCAAGTTCTTTGCCACAGCCTTTCTTTAATTACTAGCTACTTTAATTTCCCTTTTGGTATAATGACCAAACACTTCCTAGTTCATCCTGACCTCCCCGCTGCATGGATTTGAGAGTTGTGTCCAGGGAATTGCCTTGAAATAGATATTCCGGGCTTCACAGACCTTTCTACAGAGCTGTGCAAGAAATCCTATTGAACTGACCTTTTTCTCGACTTTGTAATGTAAGGTTTATTTTCTTTCCCCTTCTTTACTTCCTGAATGTAATGGTCATTGATTCGTTATCACAATTCTTATCAAGAATGGATGAATATAACTCTGGGTAGGCAAACACAATCTACGAGACGAGAAAACATTTTGCGCTTTTAGTCCACATTGGTCCCAGTTGGAGACTCGCCACCAGAAATGGGCTTTTTTGGTTCACTTTTCCAAGTGTATAGCTTTTCTGATGGACGTGATCAAGCGGTAAGTTTAACTGAATTTTTCCTTATTCTGTGTAACGAAGTGTCTTTTGAATGCTATAAGTTATTTTATTTTCAGTTAATGATTATTGGTTTGATTTGTGCTCTCATCCAGGCCACAATTCCTCCGTTTGTTTGGTTTGCGGAAACAACCAATTAAGCTAGAACATATTCAGGTTAATAATGGGAAATTTTATCACTCTTTCAATCGAGTTGGAAGAGTTTAGCATAAAAAATATGAGTGACCCGTCAAATTTTTATCAAAAATATGAATCAGATTCTAGCAAAGCTTTTATTGTTATGGTCTCATTGAGCTTTATAATGCTGATTGTTGCTTTTATTCAGGTCCGAGTCAATTATTATCGTCAATATTTTCATATTTAGAAGATTTCATGGGAAATCTCAGCAATCCGTCAGGTTTTTCATTTGAAAATTGCATACGTACGCAAACTTTTAAACATGGACACAGCCTGGCTCGATAGTAGATTGAAGGCTGGACAGTTGACAGTGATGTTACATAAAAATACCGATACAATTTTCGACGGTATTTCGGACAATTTTCCGATGTTTATATTCATTACTGCCTATCTATTGGTTAATATTGCTGTATGTTTTTGGATCCAATGGGATGTGACATTACTTTTTTGCTCTTTTATTCCTTTGGTAGTCGTCGGTAGACTTCTATTTTCCAAGGTACGTTTCGGTACATTTGGCGCGCGCGTTTGTTTGAACAGCCTCTACACCTTTTTGAAGTTTAATAGTCCCCGGTTTCTATTAGAAGAAATACGGTATACAAAAGTGAGGAACTATATTCTTGTATCTAGTCATAATGTCATAGTCAAAGGTATAAAGACAGTCTTTTAGTGGTTATCATCCCGCTTAGCTGAGGAAGCAAGTCTACAAGCAAAAATTAGGTAGGTAGAAGAAAGAAGCTTATAAATGTTTTATTAGTAATGTAGTCAGCGAGACTATATCTTGTATAAGAACTGTTATTTCTTTCGCGGCGCAAAAAACCACTCTCCAACGTTTTGAAGATTTATCGACAGAAAATCAAAGTAAAGTCTCCTACCGCCTAAAAATTTCTACAGTTTTTGATTGCCTCACCCAGGTAGTTTTTTAAAGTTAGTAGACGAGCTTATGCAGATTCTCATAACAGAACTGATCTTTACCTTTGCTCTTTGTTATGGTATCTGGAGAGTAGGATATACAAATGCAGGAGCCCTTTGTGCTGTATGTATTCTCGATTACTGTAATTTTTTCCAGTTAGCAATTAACATTCTATACATGTGTGTGACGTCCATTTCGATTGGAGTTCATCTTAACGGGATTGGTTTAGCAAGAGCTAGACGAGCTGAAATGGAAAGCGTCTTTAGTGAAAATCCAACAATAGAGTCTTCCTCAAAGTTGGACAGGAATTCCTGGAAAAAAATAGCTGAAGAGAATGAAGGGAATATTCTTGAATTTAAAGACGTCAGATTCTGCTATCCCAATAGACCAAACGTCGAGGTTCTGAAAGGGATAAATCTAACTATTAAAGCTGGAGAAAAATTAGCAATTTGCGGTGCTAGCGGTTCTGGGAAATCAACCATTGCTGCATTGATTTTGAGGGTCTATGATCCCAGTTACGGTAATGTAAGTTATTATTCAATGACTCAAGATTAATTCAATTACTTTAAACCCATATTTAGATAGAATTTTATGAGCAAACACTGTCTGAATTGGACCCAAATAAAGTGAGAGAACAGTTCGCTATAGTCAGTCAAGAACCGGTTCTTTTTAATGGAACAATTGAGGAAAATATAAGATACGGCAATTTAAACGCTACACGGGTGAGTTATTCTATTATTAAAAATAAGTTGATAGGATGAAATAATCGAAGCGGCTAAACAGGTAACAGCATGGGAATTTATCTCTCGTTTACCTGAAGGGCTCGAGACGCGCGTGGGATATCGAGGACTCCAATTATCAGGCGGACAGAAACAAAGAATAGCAATTGCTAGAGCTGTATTACGAAAACCCAGGCTACTGATATTTGATGAGGCTACATCAGCTTTGGATAATATTCACGAGGAAGAAGTAACACAAGCAATCGATCTGGCTTCGAAAGGACTGACAACGATTTCTATCGCTCATAAATTGACGACAGTTCGCAACGCTGATCGAATCATTGTTTTGGATCAAGGCAACATTTTGGAAGAAGGGGCGCCCGATGTCTTGCTAGCCAACAAGAATAGTCAATTCAGTAAATTATGTTTGATGCAAGGAGTCAAAAAAGAGCCGAAAGATTTAAAGGAATCAAAAGGAGATTATGAAAACGTTTCCCTTTCTGAAAAAGAAGCTATAAATAATGCTGAACCAATCTATAAGAGCTCATTTCGAAATAAAGACTCCCATGACGAGAATGAGTTGACTCCTTTGAATCGAAAAAAATCAAAGCAAAATCAATGGAAGCCAAGGTCCGATAGTCTTAAAGAAGTTAAAGGATCCAAGTGGAGCGGATTCATGTCTTTGATTCGAACTTTTCGTTCTGGATATTATCTCCTGGCTTGTGGTATTCCGACCACTATTATTCGAGCAGTCTTTTATTTACTTATTTGTTTTGAAGTTGCTTCAATGTTAGAGATTTCGATAGTTCCACAAGAACAACGCCTTCAGAGAACTCTTATTGTAGGCTTGGTTTACGCTGGACTCATTGTAATCAAGACTATTTTTGAAACTCTCGGGGTTAGCTTCTAATTGGTTTAAATCTAATTGATTTAGAGACTATTTCTTTCTCTTTATGGCCACGGCTTAGCTAGGAATGTACAAAAGCAAATGCTTTCAAGCATCCTGAGACAAAATTGTTCCTACTTTGATGAAGAAGAGAATTCACCAGGAAAATTAATCTATAAAGTAAAATAACAAAATAGTAAGAACTCTTTATAAAAACGATTTCAGATTATAAACGACACAGAGACTTTGAATAAGGCAATGACCTACAAGCTGGACATGCTGATCCCCGCTATAGTCTGTTCAATTTTTGCAATAATTGCGGCTTTGCTGATTAATTGGAAGCTGGCTTTAATTTGTAGCTTTCAATTTCCTGTCTATTTTTTTATACAAATAGTTCAATTGAGAGAAGGCGCAAAAAGAATGCGAAAACTGAAGGAAGATGAAGCAACGA
This sequence comes from Oscheius sp. JU1382, assembly GCA_932521405.1. Classification (NCBI taxonomy): domain Eukaryota; kingdom Metazoa; phylum Nematoda; class Chromadorea; order Rhabditida; family Rhabditidae; genus Oscheius; species Oscheius sp. JU1382. The sequence continues at coordinate 10,765,086 of OW051479.1, forward strand.
CATCCGCTTTAATCAACGATATGCTAAATAATATGACTACAATCAAGGCTTATAATTTGCAAAAACACTTTGGTCAAGTATTTGAGAAACATTTCAAAGATACGACCAGGTTTGAACATTTAGCAAGACGAAACATTCACTTCTTAGCAATATGAAAAGCCAATCACTAGCTTCTGCTATTGCCTTTGCTGGCCACCACTGCTTCATATATATTTTAATTGCAATTACTCTCTATTTTGGCAAAATAATGATGCAGAATGGAGAAGTGACTATTTTTGATTATATGAGGCAAGTATTCTCTTAATGTCCTAGAAAAGCTCCTTTCAGAGTAGTTCTTCTCACAACATTTGGCGCCAATTTTTTTTCACAACTCATAACTTCAGTCACCGATTTATCAAGAGCTCGTGTTTCTGCAGATTCGGTGTTGGAAGTTATTCAAAGAAAGCCGGAATTTAATAATTTTTTGGAAATTGGAAAGCAACCTGTGGGATTAATTATATTCTTCGAATTGAAAAAAAACATTTTAGAAAATTCAAGGCAAAATTACATTTGAAAACGTTTGGATGAACTACCCTACACGGCCAGGGATTGCAGTTCTCAAAGGGATTAATATAAGTATCAAACCGGGAGAAATGATCGGCATTGCTGGTGATTCTGGGTCAGGAAAATCTACCATCCTTCAAATTCTCCAAGGACTTTATACAAAATTTAATGGAGAAACTACAATAGACGACATTTCAATTGGTCTGCTCGATCAAAATTATTTGAGACGGAATATTGTGGCTGTTAGTCAAGAGCCTTCATTGTTTTCATTCACCATTCGCGTAAGATAGATTATGAATTGTTAGTGTAGATGTTTTTGTCTACAGGAAAACATCGCATACGGCCTTCAGTCGCAGGAATATTGGATGGAGGAAGTTCAATCGGCTGCAAAAATAGCTAATATTCATGATTTTATTCTCACGTTGCCAGAAGGATATGAGACGGACGTGGGAGAGTTTGGTAGTCAGTTATCTGCTGGACAAAAGCAAAGAATTGCCATAGCAAGGGCACTTATCAGACGACCAAAAGTACTGTTGTTTGATGAAGCTACTGCAGCTTTGGATACCTCAACGGAAACAGTTAGGCTTTTTGATCTGTTTACACCTATTTTAGGCTGTCCTCGACTCAGTTTTAGCAGAGAGAGGAGACACCACAATAATTTATAGTAAGCTTGATAGACAATTAAAGCAAATTTTTTAGTCTCGCATCGATTGTCTACTATTAAAAGAATGGATAGAATATACTATATTAGCGATGGAACGGTATTAGAAACAGGAACTCATAATGAGCTCATGTCACAACAAGGTCTTTATTATAATATGTTCAAATAAAGTGTTCAATCAATTCTTTGTTAATTTGAGACATCGTTTGGCAAAAGACAAAAGTTCAAAGCAAAATTTCTTGGCTAAGCCTCCGATTGTTTCCGTAAAAACGTCTTCGCTCCTAAATGCACGCGGACTGGCACTTATCCCTCTCGTTAGCTCGTCCGCCGGTCTTTTGTTAGTCTCTCCAAATACTACTTTCATCAATTGTCAAATGATTTGAGATAGAAGCTTTCTTAGATCATAACAACATGGCTTGCTATTAGGAAGAGATAATAGTTGAGATGCTATATTCGCTTGTCTCGGAAGCTCGCGTTTCGATGCAAATTCGATAGGCTGGCGAAAAGCAATTGAAGCTAACTGCAGTTCGTATTTCAGCTGACTTTGTACTCTCTTCTCACGTCTAATTTATTCTCTCGGATTGGCCCAGGGAACCTACTCTCTTGATCAATTCTTTGCTTCGTATGCTTGATTAATTCTGCCATTGTGGTCTACTGCCAACCTGCTAATTAGTCTTTTTGTCAGAATTCATGAGTAAAATGCTTGTTTTGACCGCGCGTCGGTTCTCGCTGTGTCTCTCAGAGTGTCCACCGTCAGTTGGCATCGCATCAAAACTGAGTTTACAATCCTCACACACGCTCTGCTCTCTTAGCTCGTTCATTGCAAGTGGACAGCGGCTCTCATTAATTTCGAAGTCTTCTTCCGTCTCACTTTTTGGTGTCACGCGTACCTCTTCTGTACTCAATTTCTGGGGTTGGATAGTGGCGGAAATGGGCCGTAAAGACACAGAAATTTACAATCGCAGCTGTGCGCAGAGTCGGTCTCTTTTTACTGTCCAGCTGGACTTATTGACATCTCAGATTTGGCTATGACCTTACTTATTTTGAACCAGTAATGTCGTCATCTTCTTTCACCATTATTTGTGCGTTTGTTTCCCTCCTTCTGACTCACCCTCAACCAAAACAGTTTCATTCATCTGTCGCCAACTATTTCCCTTCTATTTGTCCTTCATATTTCTGTGCAGCTGACCCTGCTTTTTATCCACTGTGACTATGGCACCTCGACACCGCAATTAAAGCTCCGATTGGATTGCTTGTCAACACTCGAGGTCAATATTGGGAGAGAGGGGAAATTTCCGAGAATTTCTGTCGGATTTAATTGAGGATGATGGCCCGTCAAAATAATTCACTATGCACGGAAGGGGAGAAGATCGAAAGAACTGGTGGTAATTTCATTCGAGATTGATGGCATGGCGCAGACAAATTCGGCCACAATTACCAGGCGATTTAGAGCCAGCTGTTCATGCCCTTTGAGAAAAATCTTCCTATATATTTAGCCTTGAGAGATTGTCTCGTTAAACAAAGAGACAGAAACACAACCTGGCCAGATGTGATTGTCGGTAGGATCAGCTGCATTTGACCCTTTGAGCCTCGTGTTTGTCCTCTTAGCATGCCATTCACCAAATATACCTGTATCCGTTTCTTGTGTTGTATCATTCGACGCACCTTCTTTCGCCATTCTGTACGATGAAGCAAAAAGAGACGCCGTCATCGGCTTTTTCGCGTTTTGCTGTGACTCGGCGTCTGACAGTCACAGCAGATGCTTGCCAGATGTAGTTTCTGCCCTACTTCTTATCCAAGAATGAATTTGCTAAAGTTACTTTTTCGCACACAAGAGCGTAACAATTGTTTATCTTTGTCGTCTGTCGGAGTATCGCATTACTGATTACGTTTTTGGCATTCTCAGTGTATCTTCCCTTTTATATTATAGGCAGGTGGAGGTATAGAAATCGGAGCAGCGACCACCTGGCTGCATCTTGCGCAATTATACCAGTTGCCCCAACTAACTGAATTACCGATATTTTTCTTTTCTTTTACCAACTGTTCCAATACTTCCGGGACCATTCAAAGGCGTTTCTTGAGTGCCTCTCCACTCCAATTAGGTGCGACTGTCGGTTATGCAAATTCTCGCTCGCGTATCATCCCTGACACATATCGCTTTCTCGACCATATGTGGTCGATTCTTCGCGTGCGCACATCAGAGTTGCATTGTCTATTCCGGACAAAGCAACTCTGCTAGTGGTCATTATTATTCACGCTTCTCATTATCAGTTCTATAGAAGTTGCTGTTTGCTCGCTATAGTTTTTGTGAGTAGAGCGATAGTCTTTGCTTACTCGAGCTAGATCTCGAATTTTTTATATTCGCTTTCTTTTGAAATATTTAGCATTTAGTTTCCAAAAATCTGCTTCAAACAGTCTCAATTTCCTCTACTGACCTACGGAAACGGACCGAGGAGCGGCAGCCAGCCGCCCTGATCCTTTGTCCTCGGGCTGTTTCAGCCTCTTTTCAAACACGACACCTCGCGCGTACGTTTCCTCCTTTACTTGTACTTTTTGTGTCAGCTTATGAGCTCAACTAATTAAGGGTTCATTCTCGATTGGCTGATTTACGCCGCCGACCGTTTGGCCTTGATCTAAAGTGTAGATAATAATGACAAACGGCTCGGCTGCGGCCTGGATTACCACACAACAAGCCGGCACACTTCTTGGTAGTTTTGCGAGAAAATTCTCGTGAAAGTCAGCTGATTTTTTTGAACAGCTGCCGAGTTCTTCTTATAAAATTGCCGAGGCTAGTTGATAAAAGAGGCTCTATTTTATATTTATTTATTGATAGAGACCACCCTTTTTGGTGGTCGTAAACTCCAATCCTCTCTCTCTGTACGGCTGACAACGCGCAGTCTATCTTCGGCTCCTTTATGGCCCTTTGACCGCTCCGCCTTGATAAAATATCGCATAAACGCCGTAAAGAGACAATCCATTAGCATATTCTCGCACAGTAGCTAAAAATTTAAATTTCATTCTCTCTGACAATACTTGTCCCGAGGTCAGTCGGCTTTTCGGAACACAAAGGCACACCTGTTGCACGCTACCAAATGCGGATGTTTGCTGACTCTTCAACTTCAACGGTTTTTTTCTTCACTTTATCTGTCATTCGTCTTGGCTCAAGCCACCAGTTAGACATCAATTTTTGCCCTGATTCCGTCGTTTCATATCCTCTCCCCGGAGACCCACTAGTCTTCTCCCAACAGCAGCCAGCAAATACCTCAATCTGAGAAAATCCAAACAACACTTCAACTCTCACCGCTCACGCAGTCGGGTGTGAGTGTCTAATTGGCAGCCTCTCTCTTTCTCTCTTGCATATGGCACTGGCAGGTTTTTGGCTGGTTAGGCGTCAAGAATTGAGGCTGAGATCACAGGCAATTTTCAATTCCCATTGACGAAAGAAGGATGGACTTGTTTTCAAACATTCGGGAATATTGGCCTGCTTGCTCATCTCTTGTTCCTTTCTTCGCTTTTCATGCTTTCTGACGCGATTTCTATTAAAAAATTCCTGTTATGAAACCGTCTCATGTTTGCTAACCTCGGATCTTCTTGAAAATCGAAACATGATCTTTTCCCCCACTTTTTGTCTCTCCTCAATAATTGCTAGTTGCTTTTCGAGGCCATTGGCAGTTCGAATAGCCCCATGGCTACCCGGGGAATTTCACTCACACATTTTTGTGCTTTGAAGCAGGGGCCCAGGCCGGACCCAATGGCTCATATATTTTTATTGGAGAGCGAACTGAGCAAACGCAACATGCCTCGTTTCCGAGTTTTCTTTCTCCCTTTCTCAGCCTTATCGACCATAACCTCGATCTTACATTATATTTGAAAGGAAAAACGCCCAGCCGCTCATATCACTGACCTATAAGCCAGCTTATGACACCTTTTTACATCAGCGTTGTCTGTTTCATAGGACTGCTCATAAAAGTCTAGACTCGTATATCCATGTTCCTCCTGCCGAAAACTGAGTGTTAATCCTGGGCCGAGCAGCTGTTGACACAAGTCGCTTTGTTTGGCTGCGTGTCTTAGATTTACTCCGGAACTCTCTTTCTCTTTGACATAAACGCCTGTTGATGATGGGATAATCTCTCCTTGTTTGCAATTATGTAGGGATTTTTTGAGAATTGTTTTTAATAAAGGTTGGAATGAATTAAAATTCAAAAGTTCAAGGCATAAAACTAACAAATTGCAAAGAAAGAGCCTCTTCCCATAATCAATAATCCGGTAATCTGTGCTGAGTTACTCGCCAGAGCTTTTCCGCTGTTTGCTCATTCCTTCAAGTCAGTCGATTCTTCTCTTTACTGCCCTGAGTCACATACAGGCCGTTTTAGCTCTCTTCCTGGTAAGACTTGTATCTTTCCTTTACACTGGCTTTCTTCCCGTTTTGTTAACTGTTGCCTTTTTTGTCTAAGGTAAACAGGAATTGCATTAGAGACGGCAAATATTTCACTCGCCTCTTCTCATTTACTTTTTCGCCTGCGCCATTTGCAATCTTTTAGATGGCTTCAGCTGTCTCCACTGTTTCACAACCGAAACATGCGTCTTCGCCATTTTTATCTTTGTTTCGGAGTAAGAAGAAAATAAATGGAACGGTTTCACACGACAATATTAAAGGGACTTCAGTAGAAGTGAGTAAAGACTTCAGCTAAAATAATTAAAAATATTTCAGCCAGAAAGGAAGGAGAAAAAAACGAAGAAAATTGACTCAAAGACTCTTCCCTCGAACGTAGAACGAAAGAAAAAAGGACGACATAAGTCACTTTGGGACACCAAGGTAATATTTTCGTTTGTTTTTGACGGAAAAACTACTACAGTCAATGTCGCTTGATGATCTCTGCGACGTCGATCCAAATTATTTGGTTGAAGCACTTGAAACAATTGGAGATTACAAGCCTTTAGTGGCCAGGAGTATTCCCAAACATGCAAAAGTTACAAGGAAGGAGGATAAGAGCATGAAAAACTGCCTATTTGAGCAGAATGTGGGTTTTTTTTAAAGAAAATTATTTAAATAAGTTCAGGTTTATGATTCTATGTTGTCAGACTCATTACGAGTTTGCGATATGCTGCAGTCCCATTTAGATGATTGTATTATCTCTGTAAGAGCCAAAAGCCCTGAGTTAACAGTCTTGGATATGTCTCATGTGAGTTAATTTAATGATAAAGACAGAGACGAGCTACAATTTATTACGAAAACTAATTTTAGGATGGGGCTGATTCAGGCCGTGGCGCATCTTCCGCATCCTCTACTATTTCTACAACTACCGCTCCTCGAAAGCCACTTAAGTCCTGTGTACGCGCTGATGTATAAATAGTAAAAATTAGGCTAAAAATTGTAGGTTTTTTTTATTATTCGAATGACAGACTTTTTAGAAACGGGTTCATCTCAAAACAGGAGTCACTCTTGTCTCAAAAACCGATTATTTACCTCTGCTTTACGCTGTACATAATAGGCTACTGGTGCAGCTGCATTTTTCGAAATAAAAATATTTTATTTGAAAACCCGTAGAAATTGGGAGACAATTTACAACCCGTGTATATTGACTAGACGGTGGCAGGTTAAAATTCATGAACAGTCTCACGTAATCATTTAAATTAATTTTGAGACTGTACCTTTAAACCTCTACAGAATCAGAATGTTCTGTTCCATAAATAGAAAACTGCTGTTGGAGGGAGAGCAAATGTATTTCGAGATCCCTAGCTGAAGATCGTTTTTTGGGGTCGAGAGAAAGGCATCGAGGAATGGATTTCTTTAAAGCCGAGAGTCCAGAGTCACTAAAAATTGAGATTGAAATTATCTTTTACAAAAAGAACTTACAGCTTATAACCTGCTGTCAAATTGGCGTAAAAATTTTTGACACCTTTTTCGGAAATATTCCCAGCGCAGGCTTCAAAAAGGGAAGGACTTCCACCAATCGAAACAACTTCAGATAAAAGCAAACCCAATTGCCAGATATCTCCTGATGTTAAATGCGGTTTGCCTTGAAGAACTTCTGGTGGAGTAATTTCCGAAGGAAGCCGTGTATAGGCATGAATTGAACTCGATTCTAATTGTGCTTGATCGAAATCCGCAAGTTTGATGACTTGATCACAAGGCATTCGAAGTGGATCCTTCCACGATTTCATGAGGTAAACACTAGACGACATCACTCCTCCATGAAGACATCTTTGTGCGTGAATAAAGCTCAATCCGCAGGCAACCTGTCGAGAGAAGGAGCAAAGCTGTGCTGTAAGACGATCCAATTGTTTATGATCAAAAGAACTAGGAAAATAAATTAGATCTAAATGGTTGAAAGCTCACTCCTTGTCCGATCCGTCATATCCCGAACTGGATGACGTTGGCGATCTTCCCTCCAAAGTTGCTCTAAGCTCGCATAGATAACTACGATAAGATCCCCCTCTAATCGGCTCAAAAAGAATAGCAATAACCTATATGTGGCCTTGAAAATAGCAATGAGGTTAACTTACATGAGATTCTTTTGTAGCAATTCCATGAAAGTATAGCAAGTTCTGATGATCTGTCGATATTTGGGAAAGTATGCTCAACTCTTGTCTCAAAGCCACCGAATCTTCGGTAGAATGCTTCATAAAAAAGCATACTGAACCAATTTTGTCTAGAGCGCTTGCATTCGTCCACGGCTTCATTGGGTTTCTTGCAGAAGATGTCACATTGAGTCTTTCCATGGGTAAGCTAGAGTAAAATCAAGAAAAATAAAAATATATTACTTTATAAGACCGTGGATATTAACGCCAGCGTAGATAGGATTAGCTCTTTGAAAACTGGAAACTGAGGAACGATCAAAATAGGCCTTAATTATTTTTTAAGGTCATACTTAATATAAAATTACGGCCTCACTCCTTGTCGGAGTATCCAGCGAATCATAAAGTCCTTCTTCATCGTAGAAAATAGCCGGCAGCTGTGGCAGTCTACTAGGTTTTACCACAGGCCCAGAGATGTCACTCTCATCTGTAGAAATAGGTCGGCCATTTCCGTTTATTACACATTTATTTCGTGGTAATGTTGCAGCTAAAAATATAATCACTTATTTGTGAAAAACTTACCTTGAGCGACTACAATGCTTTTTGTTAATTGTCTATGCTCTCTTTTCAAAGTGTTGAAAGAATTTCTATCCCGGATTCTACAGCCAACCATTGCCACTGCTGCTATGAGGAGGATAGATAAAAGGGCCAATAGAATAAACATTTCTGTGTTCCATTTCGATGTAAGAGCCAAGACACTAGGCTCTTCCACTTTGAGTCTGGCTGATCTTACAGGACTTCGTCTTCCTTTTGCATCAACGACCACAATATCAACCTCATATTCACAATGCTGGTCTGTTGGTACATACAATAAGACAGAGCGATGTGTCTAAAAGTTACACGATTTTTCTAAGATTCATTGGCTCACCCAGGTTATTATTCGTCTCTGGGCTTCTCTGAACTGACAAATATTGGATGGCGTCAGCGTGACTTCGAAGTGAACCATTCGAGGTGAAGTAGAAATAATTCGAGAGTTTTCTGGACAATTTTGTTTCCTTTTCAAAAAAAAATATTACCATGATCAGGACTTATGTAGACCCAAGAGAGAACTATTGTATTTCCTTCAGTTTTAGACAAATTCCATTTCCAATTGAGCTCGCTAACAGCCGGAGGCGCTGCAATATTTTTGCTACAGATAGAAGAAAAATTAATATTTAAGAAGAATTTCTCAATAGACATAACCAACTCTTAGTATTCTTATTTTTTATCTAGCCTATAGAAGTCAAACATTAACTCTCCCAGCACTACTTTGCTCAGCTCAATTAGACATCTTTCCCGTCGTTTTGCAGTGATGTATCGCGCCTTTTCGGCGATGCCGTGGCAAGATAGGGCCAGGATTAGAGTTGTTGCTACCACTAATGACATACCGCAAAGACTCAGGTCCTCTACTAGCTGGAGGCAAGCCGGGATGCGAAGACTCAGCGGGATATTAGTGCCTGTCGTCTTAGCCGTTGACTCTATTCGAATAATGTATGTTCTATCAAAATGAAGTCTCTCTAAAAGGAAGGCAGAAGACCGATCCTAAAAATAAGACTTTTTACAATAAAATAAATTGTATTCTACCATCTGAAATTGTATATCTTGCTCATGGTGGTCATCGGCAGCAAACGAGAGAGAAAGAGAGCAAGATAATATTCCGTCTTGAAGGGGCTCGATCCCCAACTCAGTTGCTACTTCATCCTCCTTCCAAAACGTTCTCTTCGGCTTAGCAATTATTTGCGCCTCCCCAGAAGATAGGAGTCTGCTAGATGGTAGCCAGTCGCTCTTTGCTGGTCCCCTGATTCCTTCCGGATCAAATGATGTGACCCGAAACTGCACAAAGACTGGCTGATCCTTCAGAACAGTCGTAAATTCAACCAGCGGCGAGTAGCTCTGAAAAAGGTCAACTCGGCTATTCAAACAAGACTAAGTCTGTGTCGTGGGAAATCTACTCACCCAAGTGGCGAAGAAGATTGTCTCGGGTCCATCTTCTGTTTGTCGTCTCACACCCTATACATATATACCTATATACATGTGTACATTTTACCTCAATGTGATAGACAAGAAAATCAGAAGATTTATTTGTATGGAGGAATAGGCGACCATAGATTGAGCTGTTTTTACTAGAATCGACACAAAGTAGTGTGATATGAGTTATTGGCGATGTTTTGATAGCTACTGAAAAAATAATTTCCGAAAACTATTATACGCGTAGCAAAAATAGCCTTAAGAAAGAAAAATCTAACCGTCATTGCTTCGCTCTATGATGCTCTGGTAGGCGACTTGTCCTTTCCTAAACGCAGGAAGACCAAGCTCATTGAAATCCGGCGAGTGGCAGCCTAATTTACACTGCAAAATCGTGTTTTTCTATGAGCTGACTTCTTACCAATGAAAATTCTGTATTGTTTGTGACATCATAATCAAGAAACGTATCTCCATTTATTAAAATAAATTCTTTTTTTGTTGCCATCTGGAAAAAGAAATTTAGCCCCGTGAGAAAACAAGTTTTCGCCACTTTCCGGTCTGCCTTCCGACGGCCAATTTGCACATCTGGTGCTAAAAAGCGCGAAAAGCGAGCCACCGGCCGTAATGTCGGCACGCGCGTTTTCTTTTTGATAAACTAAAGTGTGAATTGAAGAAGATCGAGCAGGCTTTTGTGAAAAATTCAAAATAACTCACTTCTTTGAGACAAATGGCCTGACATTGTCCTGATGTGGGAACGGTTATTTGAGTACAAACAGTTCCTAATGTCAAAAGCAACCATAATACTCCGGGAGGGCGCATCGCACCTAGAAAATCTTAGAAATATGTCCGTAATAGTGAGAGAGTTGGAAGATGCATGTCAAAGAAAGAGGATAACCAGAAATTATACTAATTCATTAGAAGAAACAGAAAGGTGTATTAGATAGGCAGACTGAGAATGAAAGGACTGGAAGGTTGGAGTTTTCGGAATGAGATTGAACTAGAAGATTGTGAAAGGCGAGTTAGATGAGTCAATTTGGGCCCGTGTTACAAAATGGGACCAGGAAAGTCAAAAATTGAGAGAGATGTCAAGAGTCTGGTTGGTAGGGTTGGAGCCAGTGAGAAAACAAGGTGTCCATGCACAATAAGCTTCTAATCGGAAGACCTGATTAACGCCGAGCCTAACAAAGATTCAGGGAAAAGAAAGAGCTCTTCTATCTTCTTTGGACGTTGCTATTGACCTGGGCGGAGCAAAATCAAATCGCGCCCGGGAAGCGCTTCTACGTACTCGCTTGGGCAAACTGAATAAACTCATTAAAGGGCCAATGCTTGTTTTTGCGCATTCACACTCTGCGCGAGAGGGTGAGAGCAATCAGAAGAAGACTTTTGGTTGCTGGATTCGTATCAAGGAAAATGGCCGACAGAGTGGACAGCTCTTCACTCCCTCACTAGTCAGTAGTCGAGATCGCGTGAAGGAAATTTCCACTTTTCGACCACGGACATCTGCCTCGAGCAGCGCTTATTGCTCTGTCATCGAGTCCTCATTAGAATATATGAGTTAGAAGGTGACCTCAGTTGTAGAGCATTTGAAACTCAAAATGGGTCTTCAGGAATATAATAGGAATAGTCAATATTCACCGGAAGATGATGGAGTGAATAATTGATAAGGCAAACAGCGTTCTGTTTGTTTATTTACGCCTGCTATAGATATCAGAAGATAATGAACATCTCTATGACTCCAGTAATCTATCTAGGAAACTTGTCAGAGACCAATTGGCTTGAGGTGCATGCGAGCACCTGTCTGTCATCTTTCATCGTCAAAATTATACCACCTGTTAGTAGTTGACTTAGAATTAGAGGAGTGTTCACTCAAAATTGAAACAAAAGAAGAAGCTTGAAGAGATAAACATGGCAACAAGTTCTAAACACAAGCCGATGCAACATTTGCATATCGAGGCCACTCGACTTCTAAATGAGAGCCTCATTATAAACAGAGAGAAATCATTCATGAATGGCCTATGACTTTATCTAGAGACTGCTCAATTGAGTACTAGAGTACGCTTGATCTATGCAAATTCGCACTGGAAATTGTTTCAAAAAACAAATTAGAAATTCATGTGATAAGTTTTGACCTTTGGCTATAGAAAATATGGGGCTGTGGGAAGGCAGTAATCTCCAAAATGACAAGTGCTTGACCTGACATAAAGCAGCGTTTTATGTCTAGCGGGTACTAACTTCAATGAAGAGAAAAGAACAAGCTTTAAGGAGATTGTTGTCCATTAGGAGGTGAGCGGCTTTTCCATCGCTAATGGCTACAGTCTTCCTTTCTGAATATCAAGTTAAAGCCTAAAGAGAATAACCAAAGTGTTAGCCAGTGAAGAAAACAGGTTGGATGATAATTAATTGCGAGCCTGCGCAGAGTATGCCCGACATAAATCGTAGAGGGTAGGCTGTCGAAAAACGGACAGAAGCACAAAGTGGGAAGGTCATTGCGCTTTGGCGGGTAGATGGAAGAAGTAAAGAGGAAACGAAGTGGGCTGGTTTGTTGATTGCTAGTGATCTGCAAGATTTTACTTCTTCTCGCTACTGCATTTATCTCGCATATATAAATTTGTCTAGTACTAGCTTGATTGAACAGAAGGTTTACCTTATGACTTCCATGCATGCGGCGTTGCAATTACGATTACTCTTCTTGAATAATTTAGCCAAGACTATTTCGAAAAATGAGGTAAAGCCTCTTCCTACAAGCCTAAACCCAATTAGTCGTTGTTTGGGAGAGGATGCCTCTTGAGAACAGCCGGTGGCTCCATTTCGGAGAGACACAAGAACACAGCCAGCTGGCTTCTACATTACAGAAACAATCTAGCCGATCGCAGAGGCGCGTAATTGAGACATCAAACGACCCCGGGAGGGATTAAGGGAGACAGTGGCGACAGAACCGCCTTGTAATTTTAACCGGAAAGACGGATTGTCGTCCATTGTTCAGGGAATTACTGCCAGATTTTGGCGGATCGCACACAACAAGTGGGAAAGTTGCATTCTGTGGGAAAGATTTTAATGGAATCCTTTCTATTTATTATATAGCTTGACCTTCCGCTAGCGTCGGTAAAGTGAGTAAACGTTCGATTCATGTAATGTCTAGAGATGTTTCGGCAAGCCTTTGTCGGCAAATTTTATGAATTAGCAGAAAAGAAGCGTCTAGAAGAAAAGAACTGTGACATTTGTGGAACTGGAGATCTTATCAAGAGAATAACAAAAATAGAGGAACGAGAAAGCAAAAGTAGCGCCAGAATAATACGGTAGCTGCCAGCTGGTGACCTTGTCGGACCAAAGACAGCGGATTAGAAGATGCCATGTGCTAATGCACTATAGATCTCCCTCTTTGCACCTGTTCAGTGAAAAGGAGGTGATTTCTCGCTCTTATCCGACCCATTAGATCGATTTGAAAATGAAATTAGGCAGTCAAAACGAATGAGGCGAAAGTTAAAAACTCCGAAAAGAAAGGACGCGAAGATCGAGGTTGACCTCCGACAGACCATTATGGTCGTTCGCACAAGCTAATAAAGAGGCTGGCGGCAGTTAGAAAGCGTTCTGGCAAGAGATCTGTCAATCGCTTCGCGCAATTTTGCTCTTTAGCTCTGCCGCCGGGCTTTGAAACAAAAACGATTCATTAGCGAAAAATTGTTAAAAGAGAGAGAGGATTGCAGAGCATATTGGTAAAGATAAATATTTGCTGGAGCGGCTCATAAAAAAGCTGCTCCTTTTTGACATCTTGACAGCCTGCCCGGCTACTCTCAAAAGAACGATTCCCAGACTGATGGAATGGCCTCCACATGCTATGCGATGTGATTCATGCCTATCCGTTGAAGATAGAAATGGTGCACTGACGAAAATGCGGCAAAGAGAATGTTTACTTATGAATTTTCTTTTGGACTACAGTTTAGCTAGCCATCAATAATGGAACGCTCTGCGTTCCAGAAATCCCTCCACTGATTCACAGTCAAACAAACAGACTTTTGGGAGAAGACAGCCGCAGAGACCTCCGAAAGAAGATATTAATTTAGAAGTCTCAAGAGACTTCATCAAAGAGATCAGTTCTCCCAGCGGTAGAATATTTAGTACTCGGCATGTGAAAGATCGAACAGAGTCGTCTTTCAAGCCAAAAATTTAATTAGGATCTTAGCTCTGTCCCTCTATCGCTCGTGTCTATCAGATGTCGAGGCATTCCGTGACTCTTCCAAAACTAAAAAAGACGCTAAGAAATAGAATTTGTTTAATATCCTGCCTTTTCTTGGCAGCCTTTGTTTCACAAGCGAGATATAATTACAGGAAGCGCATGGAACAAAACATCCATGAAGTAAATAGATAAATTCTCCAATATTCACTCGAATGAGCTTCTGGCGCTTTCTCCCAGACCACAAAGAGGGCTTAATTTTCACATACTAATTGGCGGTCACATAATGGAATGAAATGAAAAGCAATGAAATACGTGTGAGAACGGCTTGTAGGAGAGTTGTATACGAAAAGCTTAAACCCGGCAGCAAACAAGGGGCGAGGAGGAGGAGCATGCAGCTGCCCCTGAAGGGCGTGAAAAATTGACCTTTGTCAGGTCATCTTTTAAAATTCTCGTTTTTACTCAAACAAATCCGTTACAAGTTACTGCCTATTTACTATATACAAACGATTTTTTTCAAAGTGTTCTACAGAATTCAAGAATGCCATGTGATACTTAAGTAGCTGCTGCTATAAGAGAAAGCGAACAACAAATTGGTGTTGAATACTTTAAGCGTGAGCTGGATTGGGTTACCTTTAGGCTTCTAGTCAGGCAGCAAAGAGATACAGAACTCTTTGAGACACACTGAGACTAAGCGGATTTGCCTGTTTCAATGAGTATAAATCTGCGATCTTCTATCGGCTCGCTGGGCGGTCTTGCTAGTTGTTTGTCGGCAAAGATGCGGCCTATCATTATACGCGAAACGGCGTACCGTCTTGAGGCCAGATTCCCAGAGGAAAAGAGACAAAAGAGCTGACCGATGAGTAAAAGGCGGAAACTAGGTGTTGCCGGAAAGGCTCGTAATTGCTGTGTGTTTGGTCGAGAAAGGCATTGGCCTTCTAATTGTCCGCTCTACTATTATCCTTCCGAAAACTACCAGAAAACAAATAGGAAATCTGAACCCGTCGTCCAGGATTAGGTCAACACGCACTGATTTTAACGGCCAGCTATTTTCGGGAAAGAGGACAATACTTTCTCTATTCGAGCCCGTCGTGCTTCCTCATGCATCCTAGATGAAGTTGGCTTCGTCCGAGATCATCGTTGAAAGAAGTGATTAAAGACATTCATAGTTTATATACCAACCAATAGCAAAAGACAAAAACAAGTAATTAAAAATCCTCAAAAAGTAAATGTAAGTTTTATCATTGACCTTTTTGCTCTACTTTTTGTTGAGATTCAAGTGATATTTCTTCTGTTCTCCAAATTATCATTTAGTTCATTAGGTTCGCGCACTTACTCAAATCCCCGAAGCACGGTAAACATCGACTGGTAATTGCTTGCAACTCAAAGTAATTAGAGATGAGCCTTACCATATGGCGAATGTTAATGAGCCAACTAGGGAATACCTGCCTTTTGCACTGCAAACACATTGAAGGGGTGAGTGGAAGCTCGTGGATTTTTGTCCAGGTGGTGAATTGGATTAGCATACATGGATTACTATAATTGGCTCAGGTCAGGCTGGCTGAGAAGGTATAAATCACACACCAGATAAGACAATGAGACGACCTTAGGTTAGACAATAGCATCCTACGAAAATAACAAGCGCGCCCAGCAAGGCCGTTAGTTCTTCTTGAAGGACAGGTGCTATTGAAGAGATGTTTTTCGCGGGTCAGCAAACATAAGTGCCAATTGATAGCAGTCATAATCGTATGGACTAATTGTTGCACTTTGAGACGACTCACAAAAGAGTAGACCCTTTACTCCGGTATTTCTATCAAAACTAAGTTTTTGTCTCACTGTCACTCTGTAGCTAAGTAAGAAGGGAAGTAATTATAAATAGTTTTTATACTGATGTCAGTACAAATTAGAAAAGCAATTTATATGATTCAGAGCAGAGGACTCTGGTTGATTGGATATGCTTCCGTGATGTAATGAGATTCCTACTCACTTTTCTGATGTCTTTTTCATTTGTTTAATAAGTCAGCCGAATTAGAGAGAGCTACTTGCACATTTTGTAGTTTACGTTATTATTATTCATTCTATTCTATTTATTATGATGCTAGACGACTGTTTTTCAGGCTTTCGGTTTCTTACTACAATCATTATCAAGATAGTTTTCTCTCCTCCTGGTTCGAACCTGTTTTCCTTCGAATATTAATTCCAGTTTTGACTTTCAGCTCGGCGCATATAAGATGAGTTGTGCTATTCAACAGCATTGAACCTCACTTTTTATTGAAATTATGTACGCTACCATAGATGGTCACAGAAGCATGAGATTTTGATGATAGAAAGGCCTAGACTTCTTCTGCTTTTGAACAATTAATGTATGTACCCATTTGCTGGATATTTCAATCAAACTCATTAGACTCTCACAGATACATTTGCTGAGTCATTTTCTGGAGGAATGGGAGTCGAGCTTATTCCTCTCTGGGAGTGGCTTTGGATGACTTTTGGAGCGTCTTCTGCCATTCTTCATTGTATAGTATTGGTTACAATTTATCGAGCAAGAAAAGCCCATGAACAATTCTTCAACGTACCTTTCTTTAGCCTTATTCTGATTCAGGTAGGCTTAGAAGACCCATACAATCAATTTTTGCAGGGAGTTAATGAAATATTGACATTCTTAACAGTAAATTTGGTTAATCGCTTACGAAAGTACAGGATAGTTGAATATGCCATTACTGACGATAATGTGTTAGTAGAATGGGAACAGTACTGGTTGGTCGAATAAAAATAATCTAAAAAAATCAGTTATAGGTATATTTTTATTCGAAATATTCTCTATTTTGGTCACATGTTTCTGGCCACTAATAGACTTACAGCTTTTATTTTTATTGAACGCTATCCCTTAATTTGGAAAAAGCAGAATATAATCATCCTTAATTTTTCGGCCTATGCACTCTCTGCTCTCTTTCGAGCAATTGTTTATTTTCCTGGGCTACATTGTACAACTTATATAATTCAAGGCTCGGGCATATTTGCTTATAATATTAGCCCCTTTATCATGGAAGTTTGTGTAACAAACTATCTTAAACATCGAATTTTAGTACGAATCTACAGTAGATATGGGCTTGAGTACAATTTCCGCCGTATTTTGCTTTCTTTGTTATGGAGCTGCTACGTTTGCTGCGAGAAGCTATAGAGTGGCCGCAAAAAGTGCGCAGGTAAGCTGAGCGAATAATAAAATGAGACGTTTCTAGCAAAAACGAGAGATGATGTTATTAAAAATAGGTAACAATCGACGCTAAATATAATACATTTTAAAAATAGGTCTCGCAACTTTCCTAATTCTCCTACCATCTCCGATACGATCAGCTGTTGATCTCTGGGCCTCAAAAACAGGCTCAGCTCAGATTCAGCAATTCACTATTCTAATGAAGTAAAGGAACATCCTGCGCAAATAATGTAATTTGCAGCATGATTCCAGCCGAATCAATGTGTGTCTTCCAGCCATGGCTTCTTCTTATGACTTGCAAAACGTTAAGAGAGAAAATTCTTCGAATTATTGGCATTCCTCAAAAAAGTCAAGTTGTACCGGTGGGAGGTAGCGGCAGTACGACCAATTCATAAAAGTTTAGTCTAGCTTGCATAAATGCTTTTAAAAATGAAGTTTTAAATATTTAACAATTATATTTTAACAACTCGACGACCTTTTCGCTATCTTATCATTTCTTCAGAACATTTTTCTTTGGTTCTAGCGTCGTTCGAAGAAAGCCAGGCGCTATCCCTATTTTTACCTTATCCGCCAGATATCCATCTATAACTCGCACACCCTTTTTCCATATGCTCTTATAAATTTTAGAGGTTAGTTAGAACGGTCGTATGACTTTTGGATTAAAACAGTTCCGGGAAAATAACACGTGAGAGGCATATGTCACATAATCATGGTTCGCCTGACCGAAATGAACGAGAGAGGTTTTGAATAGTCACAGACCGAAACGTAGAAACAATCTTATCTGAATGACCGAGACATAAAAGTACCCATTGACCCGGTCAGGCGTGCACATTGATAGAGTCTAATAGTTGACTATGATCTAATGTATTATTAAGATCGTAGAAATCCTCCCTGGAAACTCTAAATTTTTGCTAAAGGCTAGATCAAACAGTAATATGACTAGGTCGACGTCATTTTTCAACCAATTTGGGGAACTCATCGTCAAGAAGCGAGAGAGAATGACACAAATATCATCATTATTACACATTTGTTTGATCATTATGGGTGAAACATATTTCAGTAGTCAGACTGTGAATGAAGCAGTGCCCTTTTTAAAGTTAAATTCGCTCGCTCAAAAACTGTCTAGTCCCTTCTCTATTGACGTCTATCCTAAAGCCGCAACAAATTCAGTCATAACCCGTTTTATGTAAATCTCAGCTCTGCGTCTCTCATTTTTACACATGATTCTTCCCAACATTGGCATAGACAATCGGATTCGTATAAATGCGGAGAAGAGGCCGGTCTGACACGACAAGCCTTCATAGTCAGCCCGACTCCTCCCCCGACCCTTATCTTGTTCCTTTTCGTCTTGCTTGCGCACTCGGTTTGTAATTTATGTCTATAATTGACTATGGAATCCAACTTTCAGGTCTCGTACCTGCGTACCACGTCTTCGAGGTTGGCTCCCATAATCTTCTTCCGCTGCTTTTACAATAATCTGGACGATTTCGGCTAGCCGAAAGTAAGTTTCTCTTTCCTTTCAAGCTAAACTATTCAGTCGACTCAAAAAACCGTCTCGCACCGAAACATTACATGTTTTCAGTTTCCATCTTTAAAAGGCCCCTATAGTCTCCCACGTTGAAAATCTCAAATAAAAGTGACGTCACTCGATGGCGTCGCTCGTCGCTCTTCCGGCCGTTGCCGCTGGTACACTTCTAGCTCTATCTGTGCCCATGTTCGCTCTAAAGGAAGTTTTGGAAAAGAGAGCAAAGCGAAACATTAAAAAACATCTTGGCAGACGTCATGAATGTCGCCTTCATTTTGGAGAAGAACTGGAAGCTCTTAAAAATCAGCCTTGCGGAATTAAGGATAAAAAGGGAAAAGGAAAAGTGTCCGAGACTGATAGCTATCAGGTAGTTTTCAGAATGTCTGACTTTTTATTAGCAAAAAACTTTTAGTCTCAACCACCGGCCTATAATGAAGTCTGTAACGAGCTCAGCCCTCCTCCCTATGGCCGTAAATAAGAACAATTTTTCATACACCCTGTTACCGAGTGGCGTCACTTGCTTAATGCTTATTTTGTTCCTCGCTTCTGCTTCTTAATTCTTTGTCGAACGAAATTCTCCATTTTTGGGCCGTGGAGCCATCTGTTTCTTTAGTAAGCCTAACTTTATTGATATACTGAAACAATAAAGCTTTATTAGAAATCTATCGACCCGTTCGGCTGAGGATAAGTGGCTATATCTCGATTTGAGCAAGGAAAGAGTTTACAAAATGGTTATCATCCATATTTTTTGTCATATCGTCTCTAGGATCCGATTGAAAGAAAGAATTTAAATTTGGAAGCAGTTCATCAGGCGAAATTTCGTAATTGTTCCAAGGATGCTGTGATAGCATTTGTATAGAATATCTTTGTCGAATGTAAGGGCTTAAACATCCGCGAATTAGCTCTTCTAGTCCTGAAATTTAAAAAATACTTTGCCGTAAAATACACAAGCCTTCTGAAATCTCCTTTGGAAAGTTGAGATTCGCATTCAAAGTATCGTCCTCATTTTGAAATGGCACTTCAAAATGAACTAGCGTGTAAAGCAAGATTCCGAGCGACCAAACTTCGAGCTCAGGTCCTCTATACACTTCTCCTCGAATAATTTCTGGGCTCTCATTTATCGCTGATCCACAGAAGCGCGTAAAGAAAACGTCTTCTCCAAAATATGCTGCTGATCCAAAATCTATGAGGACACCTAAATATACGTTCTTGATATTTTTTTTTGGAAAAATTTACAGTTCAGGTTAGAATCGATTAATATATTCTCATCCTTAATATCTCGATGTACAAGACTGAGTGAATTCAAGTAGGAGACTGCTGACACAACTTGCCGAAAAATGTAGCTAGCTACTGTTTCGGAAATTGGCGGATGTTGGGCCATAAATTGAAAAAGGTCGATTCCAGAAGACAGGCGTTCTGTTATTAGATAGTATTCTGTTTTTGACTCGAAAATATCCACTAGCTAAAGATAAATTCTTTCATTTTTAAATCTAGTAATATACCTTGATAATATTTTTGTGTTTCAAATTCTCTAGCAGATAAACCTCCATTGGAATAAGTTTTCCTCGTTTGTCACACTTCACCCAGCATTCCGCCAAGACTTCGGCACATTTTATGAGTTTAGTAACGGTCTAAAAAAATCACTCTCAAAAAATTGGAAGAAATTGCCTCAATATTATCACATTTTCGTCGACTGAGTGCTACAGTACCAAAGGTTCCTTCTCCAATTATATTGAAAGTATCATACGAAGTACCATACTCCTCCATAGGCTCTCCATCGTCTTCGACAGTCATCTATAAAGAGATATTTTGTGAAGACAAGGTGATAGGGAGACGTCTATAGTGAGAGAGACAGTGAGAGAACAGGTTTATCGCAGATACTGACCTTTGAAAGAACGGAAATAAAGAAAATACCTGATGAAAGAAATCTTTTGGCAGTCACTGGGAACAGTGAGGCACACATGCGCTTCAAAAATGTGTGTGTGTGTTGCCACTAGTGACAGAAATAAATAAGAAGCCGAAACAGAACCAAGATCTTCAATAAGTCTTGACTAAAGAATACTAAAGTTTGCACTCAGCAGCCTTGCGAGAGTAGAAAAGTATCAGGAGGGGGATTGTTTTTCATAGCATAAGTGAATAAACTAGGTGAGCAAACATTAGTCTTTAAAGTCTTTTAAAATATCCATAAAGTATTCACCATCTCAGTGTTCATAGGAAAACAAGAGTTTCGCAGAGTACATCTGATGATGCAAAACGAATTTCTTGATGCTGACTTGCGAGGGGAATCTTCTCTAAAAATGATAAATATTTATTTAATATTTATGTAAAAGTCTACAAAGATATAAAAATAAAAGAAACCCTCGTTTGTTTCAGCCTTAATTCGAGTTGTTTTGATCCTCCAGAACGCTAAACATATGAGTCCTTTCAATGACTTCTAAGTGGAGGGAATTAAAACGGCCTGGCGAGATTTTTCCTAATCGGTTGTAAGGAGAAATGCCCGGATTCGCCTGTTTTAGAGATCCAACGGCAGATAGCGTCCGTAACGAGAGACAAATCCAATTGTGGATCTAGTTGCTTCTCTCTATCGGCTAGCTTTATTTGGAAGAAAAGTTATGAATTGAGATCTCTATTTCTGGAGAATATAGTCATTCGATAACCGAGGTGGTTAGCTCTTAGCATTGAAAATTGTATAAATGTGTGAAAGTTTCTCTTATAATGAGGAGGAAAAGAAAGGAAGAAATTACTAAAGGGCGTATAGTGTTTTATATAATTAGGGTAGTCGATAAAGCTGTGTCTGGTTTAAAAGACTAGTAGATTTCCGACGGGGAGAATCATGTGAAATAAATGACACACCCAGCAGCGGGAACAAGCGACAGGAGACCTATTTTCTCCGGTCGCTTTTTTAGAGGTCGAGGAGTAGAGGAGAAAACGAGTGGTAGAAGAGAAAAATCTTATAAATTGTCCACAAAACACGAGAAAGAACTGGCTCGAAATAAGCAAACAAGGGACGGGGAAAGCTTCCGTCCATAGTGGCTGATTCATGGGAGAATATATTTCGACATCATTTGCCCTCTATTTGAGGACATAATTGCTCCGAGCCACTCACTAGGCTGTTGGCTGAGTTGAGAGGAAAGGCGGCGTAGCCTGCAGGCGTTTTGTTGCGGCTGAAAATACACGGCAACCAGTTCATGTTTATTAACAAGCTCTTTACTTCAGACCTATCATACATCATTTTCTATCAATTAGGTTTTTAAATAGCTCACTTCCACACAGGCCTATTTCTACAACATACGATATTTATTTCCAAATGTAACAGATTGTTGTTCCATTTTTCAAATAATTTAAAATACCAAATTTCATCATTGCTAGCTCCGCTGGATTAGACGGATAGAAATAATCAGCTACTTGATCAGGAGTAATTGGAACGGAGGGAAAGAGAGTCAATTCGAAGGTAGCACCACAGTTGTTTTGTACACTAGAGCAATAAAATGTTTCTCTAGGAATAAAAGTGCCATTTATAGGAGGAGAAGTGGCGAAAAATGAAACAAAAGGATATACTGTTTGTTCAAAGCGAGTGACAGAAATCAGATTTTTACAGGTAGCGGTTGGAGGAAGCTCAGCAGTTACTCGTCCAACGTCTTCTAAAAGTGATAATTTATACCAATTTTCGGAGCTTTAAACATCTTTACTATTTTCAGCTTACTAATAAGGAGGAGAATAGACTAACCTTCCCTGAAATATGAAGTATTCTGAAGAACTGAAAAGGTGTTATTGACCACCTGGTAGTAGTGAAAAAGAGGAGAGGGACTCAGATATCTTTGAATTGTTAACTGGATAATGCAATTACTAATAAACAAACTTAAAACTTACGTTAGGGACGTGAGGATCTATCATGAAGGAGTACGGTAGAAACTGAGCAGACGAAAAGGCAGCGAGAAAAATGTAGTATAGTAATATCATTGCTTTTGTTTTCACCAGTCGTTTGAAACCTTTTTAAAGTGCGACTACTAAGGCGATTTGCATATGAAATTGACTAAAATCATGCTTACTCATATCAAATTACGAAAGTTTCAAGTTTTGATTTTACAGACATAAAAATATTTATTCACAGTATGTCGGGGATGAAAATAGTGTTGTAAAGTAGTAAATACCCGGAATGCTTTCGGTTTAAAATTCGGTGAAGGATGCGGAGATCCTCTCGGTTTTGAAAACTATGTGTATTTGAATATGTGGCACAGGAGTTTAATCATCCAGCTCGGAGTCCAAGTCTGGACCCTATAAAATATGTGATTGGAAAGCGACTTGTAAAAAAGAGAAAGAGATAAGAAATTCTCTTACGGATTGGATTTTATCGTCCAGCATGCGGAAAAAGTCTGCTTGACTTGCGCTTTCTACTTCGCCAATGGGTTTGTTCGGCACAGCCAATGTTGGTGGCGGGCCGTTGCCATTCTTTCTGAAAGAATTTATCTACTAAGAAAATTAGCACAACTCACACTAACGGAGTCAAAGGACTTTCCTTTCCGCTTTTTTTCTCCTTCTCGTTGATTTTCGCTTTTGGACTCACCTCCGCCTATAATTTCATTTCTATTTTACAAATGAAATGAGTTCACCTTCTCGCAGATTTCTGTAGATTCGGTCCTTGTTAAACGGCATCCCATATCATAACACAGTCATCCACTGATTACTCTCTGTATCCTTTCCAAATTATATTGACTGAAAAAGAAGTGTTTTTTTTCTTGAAAAATGGCATGAAAGGCGAGAAATTATTATCGAGTCTGGCTGGTGAATCGCGACTGAGAAAGACGTCAGAATTTGAAGAAAAAATCTCCCCGGGGTCAATGCGGGTGGAATAACGTCGATGGCCCTACAAAATGAGCCAAAAGTCAACGGCTCTACCAATTAGCTGAGCAGTGGCGATATTTACTTGATCAGTAAGCTGATAAAGGGTGGCTAGGTTTTTGTTAAGAAATTAGAGTAATCAAAAATTTCAGTAAAATTAAATTAAAATAATATTTAAAAATAGATTTACTTTAAGAAAAGATATGCCATTCTTTCACAACTTTTTCAGAATGTGGACGCGGTTTTTTTCCCGTTTCCGGCTTTTGAATAGCATCCCCTGACTCCACAATGACGTTGCCGGAGTGGGATCGTTCTCTAAGCGCAAAAATCTAATTTGGCGGGAAAATACCGCACACAGCAGCAAGCAACTGGCCAAAACAACAAGAGATTCACGGAGAACTGAAAAAAAATCGGAGGTGTAAAGAAAATGTCAAAATTAAAAAATAAGCTAGTAGTTCTTTAATATTAATTTTAAAGAAAATCTTTCAGGGTCTTCCTATCAAAAATTTATCATCGATCGTTTGCTTTATTTAAAGGCTAAATGCTTTGCTTATATTCGAAAAAAAAACATTTTGCACTCATCACGCAAAACGTAAAAGATGCTATGTAAACGCGAGTCGGAAGAACCTGCAACAACTGACAGCTTGCAAAAAAGTCCGAAAAATCATAAGACACCAGTGTAAAGAGAGAACCGCGAATCAGACTCGCACTGCGGCCTCTCGCGTTGTCAAGGTAGCGAGAGTTCAAGCGGGGAGCTCTCTCATTAGAGTTCGGGTTCGCCACACCCTGGGCAGAAGAATAAGTTGCGCAGATTTGCTAGTGAGAGTTTGCTAGTCTGCGATCAGTGCCACTCAATAATTCATCAGGGGGCTCGGGGACGAAGAGATTCGACCACTCTGCTACCCGACTCGCTTCGTGATTACTTTGAATAACTCACTTTATAATTGGATGAAGTATTCCAGGAAGAATTAATAGAAGACTCAGGAAGATAATTTTCGGTAAAAACGTTGTGGCAACAATCTTTTTATGTCTATCAATACTTGGCTATGGACGGATGGACAATCGGATACATCATTAGAAGCCCGCCTCGCAACTAATTCAACGCCTAATCGGCTTCACTCAAAAAGCTCTTCAAGGAAACACATTTCTTACCCATTTTGAATGAGAGCAAGAAAGAGGAGATTTAAAGTTTAAAATAAAGACCTAATTTTTTAATATTAGTTTATTAAAGAATGAAGGGAAGGGAGATTTGCGAAACCTCAATGGCTGGGAAAACAATTATCTGTTGAACACCCTTAATTTCTGCATGTGAGCTAGATCAAGAGCATTTAATGTATACAATAGGCTAAAGAAAAGGCAAATAATAAGCTGATGAATTGGGTAAAAGAAAGAAATATGACCCGGTAGAGAGGAGAGAATCATTAGTTTTTACTAATGAAGTATCAAATTTTTTCAACTTTTGGTGAATCTATGATTTTATAAGACTCATCTAATCAGTTTGTGATATTCTATATTCATTTCTTACATTGTTAGAGGAAAGTGAGCTATACAGCAAAGTTAGTGGTAAGCAAAATTTATCGATAAAGTCTCATCCGCAAAGCAAATAATGTCCAATAGCGGTAAAATATTGGTAGTTTTTCGATCTCTGATTAAAAATATAAAAAGTAAGTTTCCAGCTGCCGGAACTCCGTGTAATCGGAACGGATGGAGAGGCTGTTTAGTGTTTAGCGAGACTAATTCCGCCCCTCTCCTGGAGCCCTTCTATTTACTGAGGAAATGTTAGCCCAATGAGCATGGCGCCAGAGTCTTGAATACCTGAGAGAGAGAGAGAGAGAGGCAGGAAAATGAGTTAGTATGTCAAATTTATTCCAAATTGATCAAAACTTGTACAATTTTGTAGCTTTGGTCAGATTTCAATTAAAGTTAGCTATGACAGAGAATGCCATTAGAAATTTCCAAACAGAAAATAAATAAAAGTTTAAAGCATCGTCTATACCAAACTGGCGACGTTTTTGAGGCTATTGAGCAGCGGCGTTGACGGATGAGGCGAGAGAGCAGTGACACCGCACCCGGGAGCTTCATCCAGCCTATCGGGAGGCAGCAGGCCCTTGCCTCCGCAATCTGAACACTCTCTCCTCCACCCGCCGCCGGCTTCATCCCTCATTCGGACCGATTATTCATCCAAAGCGTGTTGCAAGAAGAAACACTTGAGAAGATGACGCCGTTTATTGCTAAGGTTGTCAACATAAGTTAAGAGCAGGAAGGCGATGGTAACTGGCGATTCGGAGAATAATTATAGCACGTTTATTGGCGTTTTACGGGGAACTTACTTCAAAATATGGGCTTATTGGCAATTTGTTCCTATATTCAAATTGGACCACAATTAGGAATTAGGATAGAATTGTCAACTGTCGGCCTACCTCAGTCAAAAACTTGGAAGTTTATAAGGTAGTGCTTAGTTACTCGTGGAGCAGAGAACATCGCATAGCACAACTGACGATTAGATCAGTTGAGTCTGTTCATGATGGTCTTACTTTTATTTGCTCGCACTACTGGCTAAATATGGCCAGTTTCTAAAAAGAATGAGAAAAAAAGGAATAAGACAAAAATTGCTACAGTAATATGAGGAGGGCTGAACAGAAGAGTAACGGAGAATAGGTAGAATAATGTTTTCCAGGGGCAAAGCATCAATAAACAATTAGATTTCCTGCCAGCCGAAAGACAATTACTATTTCTTTGTTTGGTCTACATTTGCGTCTTCAGCCTAATTTGCATCTTATTTTCTTTTTTCATCCTATTTTAGTCTTGACATTTTATAGGAACAGAAAAGACAAAAAAACGATGAATAAGGGAAAATTTTCCGCGTCACCAACTTGCCTCATCACGACGTGTGACTTTCTTTCTTTGAGCACTGGAGCGTTCACTCGTATATAGGCTAAATAAGCCTAATTGCGACTCGACGGACATAGAAAAAGATTATCCACTATGTAGCCTGCGTTCTACTGTAATCAATATGATAGCTGAGAGAAACTCTTGGACAAAGATAATTTACGTATGGAACTCTCTTTTTTCCGTGAGGAGCTAGAAGTGTGATTAATTACGAAGGCTGGCACTGCTAGGCAGATATCATAAATGAGGACTGCAATGAGACAGCTGGGACCCAGGCCAAAGACATATCGATCCTCTCAAAATTTTAGCTGTGATACTTGTCTACTTTTTAAGGACAAATATACATGGTACCATGCAACAAATGACTCTTGACTATTTGGAAGGGCTTTATTGCTATAGGCGAGATTGTCAGACTTGGGTCCTGAAGCGGCTTTACACGCTAGTCTATGAAAACTACGTTTAATTTCTTTACGAACGTGTAATTCTAAATGTTCGCTTACTTTTTTGATCTTACTAATTCTATTTTCTTTCAGAATGGCACCAAAAGCTAAGGTTGTAGAAAAGGCAAAACCGAGAGAACAAGGGCTTGAAATTTATAGGTTAGTCCGCTTATTTTCTTTTCATTTGCTTATTTTCTATTCATTTATGTCCTAGCAAAAAGCTTTTTTAGTGAATCAGCCATTAGGAACAACTACAGTTCACTGGAATATAGCAGAACATGTCAGTCAGCAGCTGCCGGAATTGCCGCTGGAATTCTTGGCCTAACAAGTGTACCTGGTTTTATATTTTATTTTATTACCGTTCTGATTCAAGTAGGTTACTTTTTTACTTTTATTTATCACATATAGGCAATATTTTGGGAATTTAAAGCAGGCTTCGATGTTCCGTCGTTCTTTTCTGATAGAGCAATTACCGTTACATATTCCCTTGTCGGTGGACTCTTTACCTATATTCTATTCTGGGTATTTCTTTATGGAATGGTTCACGTCTATTAGCCATATCTTTTATTCTATTGGTGATCAACATTCCACCGCTTTAATTTCATTCTAATAAAATTATTTTAGAGTTTACTTAAAATTATTATACTGTTATAGCAGTTGATATCAATTACAAATATATATTGCAACTGATAGCATAATATGATTAAAGATGAATAAGAAGGAAGTAGAGCGGAAGTTGGAAGAGCAACACAAGCAAATTCTTCTATACGAAAAAAGAATAAAAGACTTGGTAAATGCCTATAAAAGTCTTGATGCTGAGAAGAATGCTCTTCAAACAGTTGTCGAAACTTTTGAAGGTTCAGCAGCTTCAACAACTACGTCTTCAATAAACGAAGGCGCCTCTCAGGTTTATACTGACCAATTTGAAGAGAAAAAAACTCTTTAGGAAACTGTAGAAGGCCTCAAACAGAGCCTAGGGATATTAACCAGAGAAAAATTGAAAAGGGAAAAGGCCTTTCAAAGTGACAAGAAAGCCCTTTTGGTAAGCGATTTATTCCAAAATACCTAAAACATCTTGTAGACTGAAAATGAAGCATTGAAGCAACAACTGAAAAAGGCGGCAGACGAAGCAGAAAATCAAGCCGATAAAACTGCAAATATTATCAAAGTGAAATATTTACTAAATTATCTTAAAGGACTTATTAAATTCAGACACTATCGGAAAAAGTAAAGCAAATCGAGGCTGACAGAGAGCGAGAACTAGCGGATCATGGCTCTGTTTTAGCTGAAATGCAACAACGTTATGCCAAGGAAAAAATAGCTGCTGAAACGGCACATAAGCAGCTAGTTGAGGTCTACAAAAAACTCCAAGATAAAGAAGGCCTTCCTTCACAATTCAAGTCAAAGGAGAAGGAATATGAAGTTACCGAGTTCCCTCTAGTAACAGATTTATAATTTAGCTTCAACTTACTAATCTTCGTCAGGAAATAGAAGAATGGAGGACAAAAGCTACTAGGACACCAACAATTCAGCTCTTACAAGATCAAATGACTAATTTGAAAGCAGATCATGTTAGAGAAATTGAAGAACTAAAGAAATCCGGTACATATACCAACCATTCTGACCGTCAGAGTAGTTTTCGAATTAACGAACTTGAGGCTGGGTTTTGTTTAAAAATATGCTAACCTTTTTCTAGGCTAATATTCAAAATCTAACTGAAATAGTAGCCGAAAATGAAAGAGTTCGCTCCGAACAGTTGGAGCAGCTTAAAAAATTGCAAGATGAAAACCGAGAACTTAAGGAGGTGATTTTTCCAATAGCAAATCATTAATATATTCTAGAGAGTTGAAACCTCTTGTATAGAAAAATCCAAAACAACTGAATCTTCAAAATTAGACGACTTTCACAGCCTAATCCAATCCTTATCTAGTCAAGGAATCAGCATCTTCGGTATTTCCCTTGTCTATCAAAATAATTTTAAGACCATATAATTGACCCCCGAGTAGCTGAAACAAAAACTCGCTTGGAAAAAGTAAAAGATGAGTTTGAGCGTTACAAATTGAAAGCTGAAGCCGTCTTAAAAGCCAAGGTACTGAAAAAATATGGAAATAATCCCAAAAGTAGGCAACCCCCTCTATCTTAAAGGATGACGATGGTCTTCGAACTCTAGTAAATCAATTGCACGATAAATTGAGGAACTTGGAAGTTTCACATGCCACAGATCAGGCGCAATACGAAATGGTCCGCTTAATTCCTCTATACTTTGAAAGCTTATTTTTAGTCTTCAAGGTACATGCGTGAAAGAATTTCCGAATTAGAAAAAAGTGAAGAAGTTTGCAGAAATGAAATGAAACAAGCTATGCAAAAGAAGAGTAAGCATTTTTGGTTTAGCAATATATCGAGTTTATAGTTTCTGAAATGGAGAGCGAAATGCAAAAGCAAAGGAACCGTACTCTCGACGTTTTAGCCGAAAAGGAACGAGAGCTAGAGGCTACAAAGTAAGTCATTTAGATCTTATTTTGTCTTCGGTAGCGCAGGAACTAGGGTAAAACACAGCGAAATAACTCTTTTGGCAACATTCATTCCTAGAAAAAAAGTATTATTTATACAATTATGTATTCGTATCCCTTCTCCACTCCATCAACTCCGGAATGTATGTGATGATCTCGTCGCCGAAGAAACTAAAGACCTCCTCGTCAACTTCTTTCCACATGTCGTCGATCATGCTCTCAACCGACTTGTCTTCTATAAAAGGTGGCAACATTCTCTCCTTCACTGCCATCTCAGCCACAATCAGGTGAATCATGGCATATTGCCATGTATTCATCACGGATCGCGGTCGCTTGGAGCGCAATAACTCGATGATCTCCTTGATATTGACCGTGCTCGTTTTGCGCAGTTGCCGAATGGCCATATCAGCTGAGATTATCACTCCAGTCCGACCTATTCCAGCATGACAATGAACAAGCAGCGGTGAGGTTAAGTTATCCCGTAGTTCTTTTTCCATAGCTGCTATTAAAGTTGTTGAAGCTTCGCGAGAGGTCTTGATTTTGCCCCAAGGAATTGGAATCCGAGCATCAGGCCACCTAGAAGAGATATTATAGAGTTTACCGTTATATATAGATGGAAAAACCTGTAGAAACACATGTGGATTATCTCCCTCGGCTCTTCTGTCTCGTCAAAAATATTATTCTCCAACTGAAGAGTCAAACGGGTAATACGATAGACCATCTCGTCGGATGACGAGACTTCGATATCCACATTGTCCATCATTCGAGTCTCCAAGCAAGTCAGCTTATACGGCATATAGTAGGCGGTCTCCCCTTTATAAATCGGCCAGTACTGCGTAGTCTCCTTGGTGTATACCTGATCATAAAGACGCTCCTCGTAAGGAAAATTGACAGAAAGAATTCGACAAACATTCTCCTGCCAGACGAGAGTCCAAAAGTCGTAAACATTCTCTTGAGTAGGTCCCTCACAAGCAACATAAGTCGGAAAATCTCCTCCACCAACTATATTCGCATTAACACTGATACGCCGCATATTTCCGCCACCAGTTGGAGTTCTAACGAAGGAGTTCTCTAAGCGCGGACTTGTCGTCTCCCAGTTACCACACTTTTTCTCCATCATTCGGAACTCGTTTCCCATAGTGAAGTACGGTTGTGAGGTGGTAAAACGAGTGGCAAACCAACGGTCAATTGTCAGATTGGTAGGCTTTCCGCGCACTAGTTGGTGCTCCTTTTCTCGAGCGCAACTTATCAAAGCATTCTCAGTGTGCTCCCCTCGTCTTCTGATTAAGCGATTACGAGATGGCAGTGTGTCCTGGTGGTGCGAAGAGAAGACCGTATTTTCTGAATGTCTTCTAAAAGTTTGCATCAAACAGCAATAAACAAAAGAAACCTGATGAAGCGATTTTTGGGCGGCATTACACGAACCACGCCCGTTTATAAAGAAGGGACTGAATGAACGGTTAACGGATTTTCAACCGAATTTAGCCAGCTCAACCATTTTTGACCAACTCTTTTGAAGGGTATAATTACTTTTCATTAATTTTTCCACAGTTAAAAATCACCGAAAATGGCTAGAAATATATCGAAAAAATGAATTTGGTCCCACTGTGTATCGAAGCCACTATTCTTTCTTCAGTAGATCACTTTCAGGTGCATCCTGGTTTCCCTCCGCTCGGAACAGCTCAACTCTGCTCCTGTAGATCCTCCCCAGGCTGGGAAAATTCACTCAAAGCGGCGGACAAGTGAAGTGAAGCGTTATTTGGATCGAAAAATTAGCAGTGGTATGACCAAGGATTTTGAAACGGACAACAACAGGCTTTTAGGCTCTCGCCGCAGTACAGACGCTATTTCTGTATCTAGCGTCGATTATTTTAATGCATCTGGTGATGCAAATAACCTTTCTTTTCCCAATACGAATGAATCGAAAAATATCTTCTATGAGGATGAAATAGCTAAAAAGGAAAAGGATGTATTCGAGATGAGGAATACTCTCCATCAGCTGGAATACAGGATGAGAGACATGGAACAATCTTCTCTCTGCAAAGACTTACAACATCATGAAATGTCCGAAAAATTAAAGGAAGAAATTCGCATTTTAGAAAGTAGGTTGTGCGTTCTTCCAAATATGTTGAGTTTTCGTTTAGGCAAACTAAAACTAATGTCTGCCTCGAACGGGAACGATATTGAATATTTGAGAAACATTTTCGTACAATATCTCAGCAGCAGCAATCTCTCTACAAGCAAAAACATCTTAAAAGCTATTGGAATGGTCCTAAAACTGAGCCCAAATGAAATGAAAGCAATCGATAAACGGTAATTTATTTCTTCTATCTGATAGGTTTTGAGCTTAACCCGGTTTCTATGGTGATTTCATATCTATAATTTACTCCACTTTTTCTGTAAATATAACCCGGTTGTATAATTCAAATTGGCTGTGATTCAATCTGTCATAATAAATTGATATTATCGTATTTACTTTGAATTTATTTCTTTCCAACGTTCTTTCGTTGTATCGATTTTTATATTCTATTTGTTTATTTAATTGTTGCTTAGGCATGACGCTTGAAGAACATTTGGCATCATTAGGCCTACCGAAAGAATATATGTTCCACGTTACTGAAGAACCTCCAATAAATGTGGACTATGTCAATAACGAATACCTGATATTCAAGAAAGAAGGTGAGATTATTGTAGAGTTTCGTAAACAATTTTTTAGATTATATAAGGCTAAAGGAAAAGTTCCGTATGGTAGCAGAATCTTTTAATAAAGGAGATGGATCTTCGAATGCACCTCCATATATACTATGCCCCGAACAGGTCTCAATTCTTTCTCAATATGGTAGGTAGGTGATTCATATTTCTTAATTATTTTAGCAATGATAACTCAAGCTTTAAGATACGTTTAGGTCATGCGCGAGTGCGTAAAATGAAGGAAGATCCTGCATTATTTGATGATACAATATTTTTAGCTATTACAGGTAATAAATCAGAAAGTGTAGAGGTTTAGATATTTACTTATTATAATTCATTGCAAATTATAGGAAAAAGAAGAAAAGGCACGCAAAATTGCAATAGGAAGGAAAGTAAAGTCCTTGAAGCGAAAAATGATTAGTGGAGGAGATATATCAGCAAAAAAATTAAGAGTATATTATTTTAAATTAGACAATTTAGCAGTACAGGTTAAAAGAGAAGATTTAAAAGGAATTGAAGTTACAGAAGAAGAATTAGCATTAGTTTTAAATGAAATCTCAACTAAGGAAGAAGAAAGTACTTTGATAAGTCTGCCATTGCGTTAGTCATATTGGCTAAGCTTATTCGACATTATAGAATATGAGCATGACAGATTTTATGAAATTATTGAGCATTTTTCCCTTCCTTTACCAAAAAGCCAAGATTTTCGCAGGAAAGAACTTGTAGCACACGATTTATGGAGGAGAGGGTATTATTTAACAACAGGATTGCGCTTTGGTTGTCACTATTTAGCCTATGAAGGAGTGCCCGGCGAAGTTCATTCTCGTTTTTTAGTTGAATGCGTTGATGCAGAAGAAATGATATCTCCTATGAAAATGATTACTTTAACCCGTGTGGCTACTCAGGTTAAGCTTTTTTTTTCTTAAATATTAAAATTTTAAGGTAAAAAAGACTGTCCTATTGGCTATTGTCGACGGAAGTTCGCATATTCCACATTACATGACTCTAAATTGGTTTAAAACTTATGAATAGTAGGATATTTTTCAAAACTTGTGTTGTTGATAAATTATTAACGATATTTTCTAAATTACTCTAATCATAGCACGTTTTATATACGTTTATCTTATCGCTTTTTTGCTCCAATCTCTAATAAACTACTAACATTTCAGAAAGAATGCTTTTCTTTTCTTTCTTCAAATCAATGGTCGGAAAGGACGTCGTAATTGAGCTAAAAAACGACCTGAGGTTAGTTTTTGTATTTTTCAAATCTTGTTTTTAGTATTTGTGGTACTCTCCACTCAGTAGATCAGTACTTAAACATGAAGCTGACCGATATTACTGTTAACGACGCAGAACGCTTCCCACACATGCTGTCTGTAAAAAATTGCTTCATTCGAGGATCTGTTGTGCGGTAATATTACTTTTTTTAAAGTTACTTTTAATTTAGATATGTCCAGCTTCCAGCAGATCAAGTGGATACTCAACTACTGCAAGATGCTTCACGTAAGGAGATGACCCAAAACAAGTCTAAGTAATTTGCAAAGTTTCGTATTTCCAATTGACGCATCTCATTCGTATATAACGGTTATGCTCTTAATAAACTGTTTATGCTGTAAGTCTTATTTTGTATATCAAATAAAAATAATGCGTAATTTTTATTGAAGATTTACTGCAGCTGCCCATTCTTTGCATTCGGCTGTACTTCGTTCGAATCTATCCAAATCACGCAATACGTAATGCTGTCTAAAAGGTATTATTATTGCCTTTACAAATAAGTGCTACCGTCCGTCGGCATCAATTACTAAAGCTTCGGTGTCTCCTTGCATATAATATCTGTCGCCCTTCTTTACTCCTTCGGCTGAGATGCAGCGATGGTTGCAGTCTCTCAGCCAAATTGTCAATCTCTCTAAACAATTGAATTTTTGTTTTATAAAATCTCCAACCTGCAACATAGCCTTCGCCAGATCCCTTTTTCTCTCTGACTTCCGTTTCGATTTGATTGTAATAGGAGGAATCAACAAGAACTCGTTCAGTCTTTATAACTCTCAACTGTGCGCCTAAGATTTTGCACGTTTTAGAAGTGTCATTAATCAAACCAAAAGCATCTGGTTTAAGGAACTTTCGACTCAATTCATCGGCCTTGTCATTTTTGCACATGCCACAGCGAACGCCACATGTAGTTTCAGCACATGCACACGTACCTACAAAGCAATTGCGCTTTTCTGACTGATTAAGCACCAGAATGGTTTTAAAAATGTAATCATCCTACCTTGAAAACAGACAACATCGATTGACTCATCTACAATATTCCTCGGCTTTCTACTCTTTTCGTGATACTTATTGGTCCCAAATCTGATTGGAACTGAAGGAAGAGAAGACCTCTTCATTCTTATTTGATCTGGATGTGAAATTAAAACTAATCCAACCACATCTGCAATTTTTTCGGTCAAACTCTAAGATGGTGCACCATTAATTGGATGCCTCGCTACAATCCCGACCGGCGCAAGGTGTATCGGTTCATGATTATGCAAAGGTTCAACTATTCCAACTTCGTAACATTGAGTTACTCTATGATGTAGTCCTTCTAGCACAAAATGGGCAGCGTAAGAGGAGATTGTCGGCAAGGAATAAATTTGCATGTGTGTGGAATTGCCCAGAATTTGGATATTAGTCGCTTTGGAGCTGTAGCCAGTAAAAAATCCATGCGTGATTTCGATCGTCTTCAACATAGGCGACATTATTCTAAAGTTTTTTTTTTCAATTATAATAATGATGATAAAGTAATACGTCAAGCAAACAATTTGCTTGATTATTCCAGCTGCAACAGTCTGTTGATCTACATTGATTTTTACTGGATAGTAATCGTCTATTGTGAGGCCGCGCCGCGACCTAAATTTTAAGCTGTACTTGATTTTGTCTTTACCGCTGTCTTTTGGTCAATAAAACTCGAACTCCAGCCTTGACTTTTCCTCTCCCTTTTGTCGTTAGTGTGAAATTTCTCGTTGTCGCTGGTAGCTAAAAGCAACACCACTAGTCCTTATTAAATGTGAATTACATATATTTCGGAGGCGGCTTCAGTTACATTGATGCTTCTCCTTTCACAACCAATACACTCCACTGTAACTTGAAGATTGCTGTTGGTGGCGAAATCTACTTTCCGAGATCTGTATTCAAATAAAGCTCGAGATGCAAAATATGTGTCCTATAATAGACTGACATAAAAAGTAGTGAAGCTACCAAGGCTGTTTCGTAAGTTCCATCGTCTGACTGTTGCTCAAATATCCAATTAGCTAATGGATCCCAATCAATGTCCCTTCCATCAGCTCCAACAGTGATGAAGGAGAGTATTCCTAATGCAGATACGAGAATATCTCCGCTCTGCAATAGATAACATTAAAAGTTATTGAGGAAAATCCGTGTACACCTTAATTCTCTTGAACTGATTCTGTCTGTCAAAATTGCTCATTTTGTTCTTGATTCTTTGAAGCGTGTTACCAGCGGTCCAAAATGGTAAAACAGTTTCTTAAAACACACCTGATTTTCTTTTCATAATCAACTTACTATCCATCGTATCTCTCATCTTAGTCCTCATAATCTCTGTCGTTGCGTTTGTTCCCATAAAAGCCATAGCGGCTATTGTTCGATCATCAAAGTGGTAGTTCTCATCCAAGTTATAGAAATCCGTATACAAATTCATCCAAGCAGCATCATTTTTCTATGTGATTTTATTGTGAATTTAGCTGTACCCCTTACAGTGCACTGGTAAGCAGCACAATCCTTCGAGACTTGCAGAAGAAGTGCGTTTAGAAACCATTGTTTATCAGTCTCTGATTCCTAAATTAGATCGTTGAGTGAAATATAAATATTGATGCTACAATATCTATCATATCATGTAGATCCACTGCCAATCCTCTTCTCCCAATTAAAAATTGGTGAAGATAGGACATCGCCCCACATACTAATCTCTCATCTGCAGAGGACTCACATAGTAGCGAAATTGTGATAGAAGTCAATCTAATTTTTTTAGCTATAAACTATCTATTATCTTACAAAGGAGAGCGCTCGAGCTCATCTCTAGGCCTACCGTACTCTGCAAAGCCACAAGAAGTCTCATTTGAACAATCAGAGAAGCGCAAGAGGTCCGAAATCACTGAAAAAGGTTATTTATCGCGAAATCTGCAGATCACACTATATTTTTAGACTCACATGTTCCAATTTTATTTTCTGCATATTCTAGTGATCTCAAATCAGCATTTTCTTGCATTCGAGCTTTCCGGAATTGATATAATTCAACGGATAATTGCTTTAAAACATCGCTCAAGAAAGAGTTTCCATAGTCTAAAGCTCCTCGTTTTGATCGCCTTAGAGCATTAAACGGAATTTCCGTTATCAAAAACTCTATGTATTGTATTTTTAAAGATATAAATCGCCAAAATTACTCGAAAAATCCACGCTAAAAGAGTAAACTGTATCGGTATCATGGATATTTGCTGATATTTGAGTAACTATTGCTCCCGGTTCAAGCACTGAACGGTATTCCGAAACTTCTGAAAAGACTTTAAATTAATTTGAAGATCTACCCAAAATGTTCTTTGCCTGGACGTGATTGTCCTTTTCCAATGAATCATGGAAAGTAGTCGCGGCCAACGGTTTTTCAGCATTTAAAATCACTTGTTTAGTATGTTCCTCCGTTTCTGCCCGTTTCTGAAACAAAATGCAATCAATTTACCGATTTTTGCCTATACGGGTAACCTGAAATTATACCAGATTCTCTATTGCTGACAGAACGACCTCTTTTTGTGGAGATCAACATTATTGGTCTGTTGACTTACCGCAATAAATAATTTTAATCGAATGGAGTCGAGAACTTCGCCCACGTCACAATGGTGTTTTCCCGGGAATGACTCCTCTCTAAAGTTGAATTAAAAGTAATAGCAATTCTTATAATATACTTCCTCAATTTAAAAACCACTGAGCTTAGACCAGTAGCCAGAAAACGAATTGTAAATGTCTTCGTATCAGTTTTCTGATTTCTATTAACTACCACGCGAGTGTATGTAGGTCTTCCATGCTGTCCAAGGCTACCTAGATCTCCACAAACTTTTCTTGAAAGTTCAGACATGCAAATCGAATACTGTAAAGTAGCTTTTACCTGAAAAAACTATTTACCTTGAATTCAGCATTTGCGTCGGGCTGAGAGACACTAATTTTAACTGTAATCGTTTCGTTCACGTAGACACTTCTTGGAATGTCAACCAAAAATTTCCTCACTTCTTTAGCACAAATAATATACTTACTTGCATAAAGACTCTCTTTTTGCTCAGTATATTAATTCCAGGGGCTGAACAGAGCTCCTGTTGCCCAGGGGACCAGAAGGCAGAACTCACAGCCCATTTACCAATGTTATCCGGAGACTTTGTGTTCACAGATCTTGTACCACTAGCACCCAAATTATAAGAGTCGAAGATCCAGACTTCTTCAAAGTTTTCGCGAATTTCGGATCCACTGTCGTCCACCATGTCAGGAACATCACTGAGAATTGCTTGCGGTGGTTGAGCAGGGAGACTTTTGCTCCTAACTTCAAAAACTCCAAATCGAGAAGTTTTAATATTTTCTAGACGACAGTCAGTTCTACTCCTCTCATCACAGACCGACGAAGCTAAATAAAACGGTGAAAGAGAAGAGGAACTAACTTGTAGGAACTGGTGGGTTGTGACACGCCTCGACCATCCATTTAACGCAATGATTCGAAATGCAAGATGAAGTGACTTTCGCTTCGGGGCACTTCCCAAATTTATTTTTATAGCTGGCAGCAGCTCTTTGACATTTTTTCTCTAAATCATATTGTGAAAGTTGTACGTAACCCAACCGATAATAGTCCTCAGTTCCTTAACCTTTATGAAATTTGCCAATTTAGCTTGGAAGCTTCTTGGATTGACGGAATCTACTCTATCAAACATGCCAAAGTCCCAACTTCTAATTTTTTGCGCTTCGGCTTTCTATAATATTCTATTTGTTCTCTATAAATTGAACCCACAGCTTGTATATACATTAGCCTATCATCAGTTGCTCTCAGAACAGCTATGCCATATGAATCACCATTCAAAGTGAAGGTCACATTCTGTCCAGGTTTCAGCTCGTTCTGCGAAGAGAAAACACTAGCCTAAATAATTATTCGTAATAAAAAGGTGCATGATTATACAGTGCAGTTATCCTTCACATAGAATTGGACCATATCTGAGAGGGGAGCTTGAATTGTACTATAGACGAAAATGATACACTTTCCAAGAAATTTGGAAGTAAGAGCAATTGATATTTCTCCATCGTCACGTACTCTTCCGGAGTATACAACTGTGTGTGAATTGCATAAAACCTAAAAATATTTAATAGTGAAACTGAATGAATAAGTTGCATGTTTCGACATTATTTAAGCTCGTTTTTCAGATAATCAATTTCCTTTTTCATTTTTATAAAAGAAAACAAATACTCGTTTTGGCTTTATTGAGGACTTGTATTTCTTTTTTATCTTTTTCGGCTTTTAACGACAGAAATTATAAAACTATCCAGAAAAAACCCGATAATTGTAAAACAGTGATTTGCTGTTTCTATGAAACCAATGAGGAAGAGATAAGGCTTGTGGTCACCAGAGAGTCGTGGTCATTGTTCTTTGCCCTGACTGTAAAAGACTGAGTGAATGGGTTATCTGGACACGTGTTGATCTCATCGACCTTGCCGAAAAGAGTTATCACTTCCGCTGACTGTCAATTCTTGAAAGAAAGAAATTCGCGTCACGCACCATTAAAGTTTTCCGAGGTCGGCATGAACCTCATTTGTCAATTTATCTTATTTTCTGTCATAATATTTCTAAGTAAGTTTTAGAGTGTTTCTTATTTTTTTCTCCAGCTTTCACAATGGAGACCAAATATCATCACATAGCTGACTGTAAATCGCATTGTCGGCCAGGAACCAGTGTGAACGAATGCTGTCGAAATTACGGCTACATAGCTGGCATCTGTTTTAGACGGCAGGCTTACTGCTCCCCGGGTTCTTTTCACGTCGCTTCGTAGTCATGTTGCTAATCAATGCCATAATCAACTACGATCTCGATAATAAATTCATCTGTATTTAGTAATATCTATCTACTTTTTGAAAAAGTATGACTATGAAGTAAGATTATTACTAGAGTTTCTAATTGTAAATCTTTACTGGCACTCTCTTAGCCTTCACTTTAATTATATACCGTATTTCTTCTAATAGAAGCCAGTTCAACGAGGGGGTTGAAAAATAGAAGAAATACGGTAGTTGTTTTTAAAAAAAAGACGACAAAACTTACTATTAATCACTGCGCTGCAATAGGCTCGGAAAAAAAGCCGAAAAGCTTGCAGATTTGGATTTAAATTTAATTTAGTTATAAAATTTTAAGATAAAGCAGCGCGGGTAGCCAAATTCAAATTTGCAGCGCGGCGGTTGATAGTCAAACATGTCGTCTTTTTTTTTTGAAACAGACTATAACCATTCTATTAAGTTAAAGCTTCTGTCCAAATTAGTGCGGTTTTGGCTAAGCCAGACGCAAGCTCCTATTGCGTGCCATTCTATTAAGCATTTATTTTATCTCTGCGTTTCTACAACTTCCCGACCATCTTTCACCGGAAATCATGTGCCATAAACTGAACACCCTATCTCTAAGCTTTATGGCTTCTCTGCTCAAGTTTTTCTTACTTCCTAAAGGGTGAATAATGTTTCCAGACTGCCTTATCTATCTTTATTCTTTGAAGTGCGACTCTCTTCAAAGACTCCCCCACCCCATACTTACCATGTAATTCAGCTTCTTGGATTCGGCTGATGGCACAAGAACTTCAAAACGCTCTCCAACAATGTAAAAGACTTTTGGTTGGGTTACAGTAATCCAAGATGC
The DNA here is from genome assembly GCA_932521405.1 of Oscheius sp. JU1382. Taxonomy (NCBI): domain Eukaryota; kingdom Metazoa; phylum Nematoda; class Chromadorea; order Rhabditida; family Rhabditidae; genus Oscheius; species Oscheius sp. JU1382. Next base: position 10,805,007 of record OW051479.1, read on the forward strand.
TGCAACAATAGATTTTCCGCCATTTTCATGCATCACAGAAGGGATCATCAGCGTTCTGGTTCGAGAATGGTCAGAACTCATTGTTCTGTGAGCCTAGAATTCAAAATTAGGGCTAAAAACAACCGAAAAGACTTGGACTATTATGACTGGGCAATTGCTCCAAGAAGCAGGAATTTCAAAGCGAATTACTGTATCCACTGGGCCTGTCTCCTCTTTTTGAACCAAGCGATCCGAAGTAAGGCATGTAAATTGGAGTTTTAGAGGTGACCGAGAAGGTGCTCCCATAGCAGTAGTCTAAACGTTGTTTTAGTATTATTAATCAAATAATTTTGATACTTACAACAATAAGTATTTCCTTAGTATTTTCATCAAAGGCAGGACGCATCGGAACCATATCGAATCCAGGCTTTAGTGGGTCATATTCAACTTTGGCCTCTCCTCTTCCCCCAGTTCCTCGGTCTCTTGCTTCAACAATAATTGAGGCGGGAAGTTTGGAAGAGTCGAAGCATTGGCGTAGATCAGCAGAGCCGAGCCAAAGTCCTGACGAAATCTATAAAAGCAAAATAAAGGATAACAAATGAGACAAACATTACTAAATATATTATTTAAGAAATCAATTTTTATTTAATGAGCATTGAGAGTTAGGGGCTTTCGGCCCAGTATATGTATGATGTGCTAGAAAGTTTTAAAAATAGCCATGTGCATAGATATAGTAAGGTAAACTAAAACTGAAAATGTTTTTATTCGCGCTTGAATAGCGTCAAATAGTTATATCAAGTTGTCGAGTTTAACTAGTTGAAGAACTTTTCGCAGTGTTTCTCCCAGGCCAAATCAAAAAGGGCCATCTCATCCTTATCGTCATCTAGCTGAATGCTGGTTAGGTAGCGGTTAATCGTTCGTTGAAGAATAGGTTGGCCATCATTTGAGTAATACGGAGGGGGAATAATTGTAGCTGTTCGGAAATATGGTGTATTTGGTAAGAGATGGTAAGGCGGAGCTAGACCAAGTCCCTCTGAGCGGCACGATAGAGTCTCTTGGCAAGGAAAATAGTCAAATTGGCAAGATATGCTTCTTAATTCAGGAACGGAAACTTTCGGAGGTCGGGAATGTTTTCTATGTGGACTAGGTCCTTCCACAAACGTCCATTTCTTACCGACCGTATGGGCTGTGTCGAGTCGTGCTGTACCGACTGTTAGCTGGAGCTGACCGTTCTTTTGCAGACAAAAGCGTCTCGCCTCAGCAGCCGTTGCCACTTCTATAAGTATTAATCTGTTGTTCTTCTTATCTCGCCAGCATTTTCCAACTTTTAATTCCCTGCAAAATTAACGATGAAACTTACTGCCAAATTAGTTATAAACAGGTTAAGCTAAAACAAAAAAATACCGCAATAGTCATCTACTATCCATTTTTTTCTTTCTCCTTCTGAAAAAAAGACTTTTAATAACTGACCTGCTAATTAATGCTGCAATTTTTCGTCGGCTTGTACGAGCTTGGGGTGAGAGCGTAACGATTAGTAGGTTATGAGAACTTAGGTAGGCTATTGGATCTGCAAAAAATGCCCGCTTTTACAAACGTCTTTCAAAAAACTAACCGAGCACCTTTTCGGCCTCGTGCAGCAGCCTCATGCAAGGCATTTAAAAGTTTATCCGAAAAAAAACTACAGGATTAAACGTGACTTTCTTTTTGTTAGTTTTATAATTATTATTTCAGTGCTTTTGGAACTTGATGGCCATTCTATGACGCAATCTAAGCACTTTTTCTCTCAAAATGGAGCCAAGTCTATCGGGAGAACCAATTATCTCTCCCATTTCGCTGCAAAAAAATGCCAAAAAATTCTGTTAGCTCTATCTAAAATAGGTCATGGTGTCACTTCCTGAAGCAATTTACCCCTCCGTCCTGAACTCTCTCATTCAAATTCTTGCATAAGCATCCTCCCACGACGGGCGAGGGACTAAAGAACATTAAAAAATCAGTTCCAGTATTAGTTTGCCAGATTTCATAAACTTCTTTCTCTTCATGTTGACAAATTTGCACACTCTCCACTCTTCTTTTTGCAAGCATACCCTTTTCAATTAGCAATTCTTGATCTTAGCCCTCCTCATTGCAAAAAGAAATAATGGCTACCGCTGAAAGGAGAAACTAGAAAGAGAATTAACAGGTGTCGGAAATTCGTATCTACTCGTTTATTCATTTTTACCAGAACTGGCGCTTGTTGCTTTTGCTTTAAAAGGAAAAAAGGGAGGACCAAAGGCGTGGGGATAATTGTTCAAAGAACTCGTGATACTAAATGAATTGTGTAGGCTTCGCTTGAGTGGAGACGAGTCAAGAGCCATCTCTCTCCCTCTGGTTCGAACTCTTTTATTCATCGCTTCATGATACAAACAGGGATGTTTTTATATATACCAAAGTTTACTTAGAATATTTCTTTTCCTTTTCACACACCTAGTTTAATTGATTTTCTAGAAACCAAACGCCTAGAAGTCATTATTTTTAAAGAAACACATTCCCATATTTGAAACACGTGGAAAGTTCCAAACTAAACAAAAGTTTTACTCATAGAAAAAAAGGTTTCGAGTTATAGCCTCTTTCAAGCTTGTTGTTAGTAATCGAAAAGTGATTCAATAATTGATCCAAGCTTAGAAGGAAACTATTAATTGTAGCCAATCATCAATACTGAATTTCTGAAAAATATTTTCCATATGCAAGGCTAGCACAATGTATCTCTTCTTTCAGTAAAAAAACATGCAGTTTATTCTCACGAAACTTCTTATCCAAGGTTTAGTCAAAATATTAGATTTTATAAAGCATATCTAACAATAACCTATTGCTGACAATGTAAAAAATATTGAAATTTTATCTCCCGCTTTGATCCCTAGTCCTCACAAGGAAACTGGCTGCTAATCAAATGCTTCTCGAATGAACCTGGGATCAGACAACACTGTGTTGACTCGAGAAAATGGCAATTTGCTCCGTTTCCGCAAGAGCTAATGGAGATCTGATAAGCCCAAAGGAACCGCCAGCCCTTTTCCAGCTAGGCTCTCTTATGCTGAGCTAATCAGCCGCGATCTTATTTTTTACCACTCAGACCTTTTATAGCCAAATGTCTAAAAAATCTTTACCAAATAGGCGTCTTATTAAGTCGATGTGCAACCCTCACTTCCCCTTATTCTACTAAAGAAACATCTGCTTTACAAATCTCACATTTAATTTTTGAATCACATAGCACTTAATTAGGCTTACGATTATTAGAGTAAGACGTCATCTTTGGACGTTCCCATCTTCGCTCGTCCTTCCGCTTTCGGCAGAATTCTGCAGAGCGAATTACTGATGATACGTTTTGGGCGGAGGCCTAGAGCAAAGATCTAGATATAAATGACAAGCGGTTTCGTGGTCATTTTTTGGACTTACGTGGATATTTTTCAGGGTTCAGAAGTACCTTTTTAGGTGTTTGAATGACTAACTAGAAGTCCAAAAACTTTTGACTCCAGTAGAAAACCAGCAGGCTTGTACATTATATAGAGTGTACACTTTCCGGAACACCTATTCTCCCACATCAAATGAATTTCTCCCTCTTGCTTGGCTGTCGAGAAAGATAGAGAGACCACCTGACACCAATCAACACGGGATTTCTTATTATTTTCTTTGTATAACTCGGCCTAGTAATTACAGTGATTTTATACATTTTTATTTCCTGTACGAAATTGTTGTACTTTTGATAGATAAAGCCTAGAGCCGGTTCATGGATATTGGTGTGAAGGCCTGGGAAAAGCGTAGTGTGACGTTGAAGATTTTTTTTTAAAGAAAAAGGAACACCTCCTTGAGAAAAACTTCTAATCAACTTTACAGTTGCAAAGTAGAGCGATATTAAGTCGCTTACCTTTTCAACATTTTCAATATCCGCTAGTCAATATCTGCTAATGCCTTTTGGCAACAAGATCCGGATGTTCATGTTCCATCGTTTTGCAGCCAAGCGTTCGAATCGGCCTTTATTCTATATGTTTCGGGCTTTGTGCTAGCACTCAAAGCTGTGGAGAGACTGTGTATCCAGTTTGGAAACCCAAGAGCTCCTCGCTCAATTGTGTCATAGGTCGCGTGGGTTTTTCAGCAGCGAAATATGAGACGTTAGATTTGTTTGCTTATTCATTTTGTTAATATGTTTCGTTGTCGCAAGGCTGTTTATTGACAGCTACGAAGAACATTGCCTTTAGACCGTTCTTGCTTCTTGAAAAAGATCTCCTAAGTCAAATCTTGAATATTGCTCACTTCACAGTTGCTAAACACTTGCTTGAACATGTTCTTGACAAATTTCCATTACTTTATCTACATTTAGTTTGTTAAATTCTTAATAGCCTTCTAGGTAAGAAATAAAAATCATTGTTTCCCCGGAAAAGAATTAGTGTTTATTCCTGCTAAACACACAAGTCTACACAGGGTACTAACATCATCTGAAGCCTTTTATTCAATATTGCTATCCTTACTCAGTTTCCTAGTCTTAGGAATCACTTTTTTCTGCGCCCCCGGTCATGAACAAAAGACGGGGGAGTTTTATCTTTGCTCTGAGGTCATACAACAAGCCCAACCTTCTAAGGCAGTGGTGGATTTTTTAAAGCTGCACATGTGATATTTTTCACATATATATTTGATTTTATCATATTTCTTGTCAATTTGATTAGACTTTTGCATTTTTAAAATACAAGCTTATTATATATGAAGCGTCCAATTGACTGCTAAATTCATTCTTCAAAAATACTTCCTGTTACTAATAGTGCTGTGAAAAGATAGGGGATTAACTTACTTGTTCAAAATATTTTCAAGATGAGATTCTAATCATTTCAATTATACTTTAGGCCTCCCTATGGTCTCTCTCTCTCTCTCTCTCTCATAGCTGCTATAGAATCAAAAGATCTGTTTGCCAAGGCTTAAATTTGATTTGAAATCAGGAAGAAGATTTCAGAGTGTTCATAGAAATTGTTGACTTTTTTGGTCTCGAAGAGTTTCTCAACTTTTTCTATATTCTCAAGGACCATATAAGAAAAGTGCCCACCCATTTCCATAAAAAGCTACCCGGCTCAGTGACTAGGTCCAAATAGCATTGTTCAGCTAAAAAAGGAGGTCCTAAGTGCTGATTAGTTTCATTCTATAAAAACTCCAGCAATTTGATCATCGCGTTTTCTATCGTCTGATTTCCACATCCGCCCCATTAGCTTTCAATACTTCTAAATTTTATTAATACCCATAATCACCTGCCGTTGATTGTCTTTCCCAAGTTTTCTCTTTCTCTATTTGTATTTTAACTCAAGTGTAAAGTACGAGTTCCTTGCCTCTTCCTTACAATCAACCCACTCTTCCGTCTCTTGGATTCCCTCTTAATTGGAGTCAAATCAAGGAGAGTCAGCTAGGCGCAAAACTTAATGAAGTTAGTCGAAAGTGTGGGAGGAGGGTATAAGCTGGGTTCAGTTGGGAAGATGAGTTATTCTAACGGAAAAATTCAAGCGGGCGCTGACTTCGCAAGAGCTTGGGTAAAGCAATATAGAAAGAGTATGGCTGAACTCGAACTAGTTGCCAATCCTATCTGTGAAATTGGCAGGTTTGTACGATTTTTTAAAAAGAGAAACAACAAAATTCTCTGTGCTGCATTAGGCCTAGTCTGCTAGTAGAGCAAGGCAACGTAAGCAACTTAGAAATTTACTAAGAGGTATAGTTGTTTACTAGGTGGTTTTCGAAAAACTTCCTAGAACCATTAGGAGTTGGAATTTTGGTCTTTGTTTTCGTTTTTCCCGCTTTACAATTATGGAATTTTCGCGGAGGAAATCCAATCACAAGTCGTCGGTTTTAAACCATTGACACTCTTGCTTCTATATAGCGCCCGCTGACTTGACTGGCAGCTGAAATCCTTCTGCTTTTTTTCTGGCTTATTGGATAGAAAGATTGTTTAGTACATGGTCATGATCCGCTCAGGGCTAATCAAGTCTGAGCCATAATTTCGCCTCAAAAATACTTCAGAGATGAGCGCGAAAACAGAGTTTAATGAGTTTTATGCTGTTTCGCGAACCTTGTGAGAAAGAGAATAGGACAAATAAACCCCCGCCTGCGGATTCTTTTCATTTGCAACGATTTTTCAAGGGCGATTCAGGCTGAACCAACAAGGATTTCCTGACATCTTTCTAGAGGCAAAAAAGCGTGATCTTGAACTTTCGCGCCTATATTCAACTTCTCACTGGAACAGTTGCATTCTATTAGTTAGTTAGCTAGACTCTTCATTATGTACTTAATGCTTCTGACGTTATTAAGCCGAAGGTGAACCTTTTTTAGAATGATACAGTCAGATTGGTTTTAGAGAAATGCATTAACAATTAAAAGCGACTGCAGCGGGCAAGGCACTCTAGGCACTCCCCAGTGACCTGAAATTATCGGCAACTTTTCTCCGACAAAAAAGTTGTTTTTATTTTTTCTCTTGGGTTAATCACAACAGTTTTTATGTTCCTATTGGCTTAGAGCAAACTGCAGTTTATTCTTCCAGTCCGCTTCACTTTGCCAGCACTGCGAAGTTGCATTTTATTTTTAGAGCGACTCTCCCTGGCCATTAATGTAATTAAGAGTCATTTTCAGCTGGAAAACTCATTCGTCTGGGTTTAATTATTGGGGGGCTTTCGCGGAAAGAAATTCCAGACATGAAGAAGAGAAAGAGACTCTAACTTTGCCCCTCTCATCCTAACTTGTACTAATGCAATTGCTTTACATTTCTTAACTTTGTCTTATCTATTTGCAATGAGTAAGCTCAAATAGATTTTCCAGAATGGAAGGTAACGAGACGGGAATCGCTCCACCTGAACCTCTTTTGAGTGATTACATTGAGATGATTTACCTCTCTTTTGTGATCGCCTTGGGGATTCCAAGTAATGCAGTAATTTTACGGAAATTGTTCTTTGAACTCAAGCGAACTCCTAAGGACAGCGTTAAGGTATGGTTTTGATTTTCGATCGAAAATTTTTAGAGTGGATTTCTTTTACTTAAAATCAATCTGAACATTTCTGATATCTTTCTGCTCATGATGGCGTTTGTTAAATTAATTTGGATGTATACCTATGAGTGGCGTTTTGGAGATTTCAATTGTCGAATCTATCAATTCCTTTCCATTTTTTCGCTCTACATTAGTTCGAACATTGTCGTCTGTATTGCCATAGATCGACTTAGAAATGTTCTTTACGCCAATAAAATGCAACGTGGTCATAAACATGTAAGTTACAACGTCACCTCAACGTTCTAAACTAAATGAATGCAAAGTAGTTTTTAATATTTATATTTTTAGATCAACCCGGTCAAGCTGATTCTGATTATTTCATGGGCTTGTGCCTTCTTCTGCTCGCTTCCTCAATTCTATTTCTTCCGCAACTTTAATATCGCTCCCTACTTTTTAGGGTTCCAAACAGAGACAAAGAAGAACGAAGAAGAAGTCGAAAAAACATGGTTTTCTGAATTTTCTTTGACTTTTTTTCTTCTTGGATTCTTTTCTTTTTTGGTTTTTCAAAATTTTGTGAATGAGAAGAGACGAAGAAGTGGCGTTGAAATGCCGAGTTTTTGAACGTACATGAACGTTTAGAATGTATTAGGACTTGCCTTTCACTTTGGATTTCTTCATCATTTTCTCTGACATTAATTTTTTACAGTCAAAAAGAAGGTTTTTGGCCACGTTTATGTGCGTTCGAAAATTCATAGCCGGCTTATAATGGATATTCGACGGAATCACTTTTTCCGTGATAAAACTCTAATTTGAATTTTGTCGAATATCCGTTATGACCTGTCATAACTTGTCAATTTTCATGTTTCAATGTACGGATATCTGGTTGTATTACGGGTAGGTTCTTTGTTCTCTTGAGGAACTCTTGTTCAGGAACAATGGAGCTGCACCCTATCCGTCATTTATTATGTCGATCACGGCACAATCGACTTACAATATCGCACATCTGATCATTGTTTTTTGGGGCCCTGTGGCGATTATGATGATTAGCTATGTCATTATTGCATACAAATTGATGCAATACTCATTGAAAGGAGTGACAAGTCAAACAGAAGTAACTAGAAAAGATACGATCGAAGAAGAGTCTGTCCAGGAGGCCCTCATCACACACAATAACGAGGTAGATTCAAAAGTCAAGATTGCAGGCTTAGGAGGCGGTTATTATTTTAAGGAAACATTTCATTCAACAATTTTGCCTGACGCTAATTTTCAGAATGGACCAAATGGCAGATTCTGGAGTCGAATCAAATCGGCACCGATAATTGAAACAATTCGTCGGCCTTCTCGTTTTATGATCACTGTTCCGCCAAGTTCACGTCGCCCCAGTATTAGTAAGAAATTTCATTCAACTAATGCGATCACTTAAGCCCAAATAGCACCAAAGGTCCCAGCATGGAGGCGACAACTCCGGAGCAAAGTATTTCGTACTACATTGCTAGTGGTTCTAACTCACGTAATCTGCTGGTTTCCATATAACACTCTAGGTCTAATGAAGTATATTAATAAGGATGTTTATGAGTGAGTGATAGATTTATATTTGATTAAACTGAATTTAGAGAGATGTCAACAAATACGAATGTGTTCAAAGACCTCCAGATCTTAATTACATTGATCAATCCATTCCTATACGGCTTTTCAAAATGATTTATGGGCTAATATCTTACTGTAGAGGAAAATTGTAATAAATCATTTTAAGAGAAAAGTGGTTATTTTTTATCGAGCCAAGAAACTCTAGTTGCCATCTATCAGAATTTCTAGAAGAATTCTAGAGGGTGAAATTTATGCCTCAAAACTATGTATGAGTGTGAAGAACGAAATTGGTCATATTCTTTCAGAGGGTGCTGTACAGCCTGGCATAACAGATAAGTTCTATAAAACTCTTTTTAGAGTTTAATAGCAAGTTTTTTGCTCATGTTCGAAAAGGTTTTTTACTTGAGGGCACAAATTTCCTCAATCTAGTGCTCAATGATAGATATTTCAGTGTAAGCGCTGCTATGTGTTTACAAGATACACAAAAACAACGAAAAAAAAAATATTTGCTATAAAAATTCGCGTTAAAATACCCACTTCGGATTGTAGAAGCCGAATAGTTCTAGAGGTGTGGTTCTTGGCATATGGAGTACAATAAAATATCAGAGTTCCATCCACAGGTGCTCCATGGAAATAGCTGAAAACATTTCTAGTATCCAAAAAAAGACATACTTGGCCTTAACAGAAATTGAATTCTTTTCCAGCGGATCGTCATCAGTTACAATTAGTCGAATCTGGAAAGGAGCGAGATCATAGTCTCTAACGTTGAACATCGTCTCATAGGTCAGGTCGAAGTCTCTAAATCCAGCTGGTCGAGCAAGAATTCTCCAGTCTCCGAAATACAAATGTAGTGGCAAGTCAAAGTGGAGAGTAACAAATGTATCATTTGAGATGAGAGTTGAGTGAGATGACAGTGAGGTAACTCTACGTCTCGTCAATTCATAGCCATCAGGATTCTGAAAATTGGTTAAATATATAAAAGCTATTCTACCACAAGTGCAACGTCAATTGGACCGGTGAAAATGTTGCCGCCGCTGTTTAGAGGTAGCACAATGGCTTCTACTGTATCTCCGGCCCGGTAAATGTTTTTAGATGTATGGATATGAATCGCTCCTACATCAGGACGGATCCTTATCTCAGAATTAAAGGTTATGTGTTTGGAAACTTCGATGATAATCTGTAAAAGAAGAATTATTGAACGAATCAGCTTATGGTATAGTTAAAATCAAGTTTCTCTTATTAATAAACACAATAAAAGTCTACAATCGCACAAACCTCGGCAGCTTCTGCGTTGGTATTACAATCAAAGTGAAACTGGTGAGTAGATCCAGCTTTTTTAGCTTTAAACTTCTGTGTATAAAGTGGGGATTTAGTATTTCCTTGCAATGCCGAAATTGTAAGAGAAATATCCACATTTTCTGAAGTACTCTAAATTTGGAGTGAAAGTAGCGGGAAAGATGCACCTTTAGTGGGGTGACAATTATCGTGTTGGTCGTTCCTGTGCGAAGAAAAGGAGGTAAAACAACAAACGGATGAATCCTGTGGACGATTTGTAAGTAAAAAGTGTAATAAGGACTCACAAATCTCTGGCAAGAATGCAAGAAAGACAAGAGAGACAAAGAAGAAGCAATATCCGCATATTAGAAGAGACGCATCACCCGAATTGAAATTTTCCTGGAAATTGGTTCAGAAAAGTGAGTCATAAATTAGAGATAGATGAGTGTAGTGACTGGAGAGCAAGCAATCGATGTTCGCAGCCGATCCGCAGATCAGATAAGCAATTTAGAGGCTGGCAGAGAGGGTGTCTGTCAGCTGGAGAAAAGACGAGGTTCTTCCTGATTCAAAAAATCGACAATGAACAACGGCGCTATTTTCCCGTTCTCGATGAGTCATCAGATCAAAAATGACTGACAGTGGCTGTGTCAAGGTACTCGCTAGTTCTTTCTCATTCTTTTTCTTTGTTAACTCAAATTCAGGGATTATTCGGCTGGAAAAGACATGTATGATCTTATCTTTTGATTTTCTTTTATTTTATTCTATTTAGAATATTAGCGATGTTTCATTAATGTTTAAGAAGCTAGAAGGAGAAAAACGAAAGGATATTTTAGAAGCGCCAGAAAATACGGGAGACTCTGAGTTTGCGAGCAAACAAAACACCCCTGAGCAGACTGCTATTGCAAGTTTTTTCCCGCAAGAGGCTACGGAGCCAGATCGAGGGTCAGTTTTCAAACTCCAAATACAAATAATGTAGAATCAAGCATTCTGAATCTAGAGTCATCATAAAGAAGGAGGAGACCATAGTAAATTGAGATTAATAGCGATCATATTTCTCGGCAAATTGGAATCGCTATAAATGGCTCCTAATTTGGATAAAAAAGCGGAGGGCGCCATAGCGCTACTACCACCACTTTCAAAGAAAGTGGGTGAAATGAGGGATTTCCCAGATTTACTTTCATTGAAGTGCGTGCTGTATTGTGTTTGCTTTAGACTCTGTTCGTTATCAGTCTGGAAAAACTTGTAAATTTCAAATACCTAAGCTATAATTGAGTCGACACAGTTAAAAGGCAGCTATGACGTGATGACACGAAAGTTAGCGTAGTGCCATTCAGTGTACCGAAACGGAGAGGGCGACTCCCCCTAATCCGAGCGCGACAAGTGCGAGAAAGAGTGCAGGCTTTCTTTCGCTCTAAACAACCCTCTGAAAATGGCGGATAATGGAAGGTTTAACATGAATGACCTTCTTGAAGAGAGAGCACATCATGAGTCAACTCAAGAGGGCAGTAAATAAAAGAAGGTTTATACGTGTATATACTAGGGCAGACTGTATTGACGAAAAACAGGAAAGATTGAATGACTTCTCACTTTTCAGTTTATAGGAAAAGTTATAAACATTGAGAGTCTGCCAATAGGCTTTCCAATAAGCCTAGCGCACGTTCTGATCTATTATATTTGGATGGAGCGAAAGGAGAAAAAACAATTTGAAAATATTTAAAAAATTTAACACAACTCTTTACAGACTCTAGAATAATTCTCTATATAGTGATGTAGAGCGGTCAATCACCGATCCAACGTCTCATCACTGACACATTGAGCAAGACCTCATATTAATTTCTGTTAAATTGATACGTTTAAATTGATATGATTATTCTGTAATATAGAAGCTAGCTGGCTGTGTTCTTGTGTCACTCCAAAATGAAGCCATCGACTGTTCTCAAGAAACGTTCTCTCTCAAACAACGACTAATTGAGTCAAGGGACTACATCGATCTTGCTTTTTTTGTTGCCTGGAAACCCGCAGCTAAACGTAGTAAGCAGAAAAGTGATTTTTTTGGGGGCAGTCGTTCATTCTCTTGTCAGTGAAAGGCCACTTGTTTTCTACTATCTTACTTTAAAATAAAGCTGATCCTGTCCGTCCGTCTGCTGAAGCCTTGCCAAATCCTATCGAAATTCGGACTACAATTTTTTCACGGACGGTTGCTTTTTTTAATTGCGATTCTTTGTGTTATTTATTAAATTTTCTATTGCCAGCACATGTGTATAGCACACAGGCTACGCCACCTCTGGCGGTTCTTTAAAGGTTTTCCCATTTTTTTCACTGTGTGAAACTTTCAATCACCTTTCCTTTTGAATTTCGCCCCCTTCCCCTGGAATATTAGGCCTCTTTCCTCTCTAAGTTTATTTGAAACTTCCCCCGAAATTCCCTGAAAATTAGAAAGAAAAAAAACGACTGCTTCCCAGAAAAATAAAGGATTTGACCGGATTTATAAAAAGACCACGGAGGAATTTTATTTATTAGAGATTAAATCTTTAATTTTTGTTCTACGCGCAGGTATGTAGTTTTTTATTTCTTTTTGTTGAACATAGTGATAGAGAGCTCAAGGCCTAAGCTTCAGATGCTGAAGAATTGTCCTCCTGCGACCTACATTTCATCTCCCAGATACATGGTCGCTCACTATATGGATGCTATGACTATTACCGGCAGATATGCAAAGCCTGATCTGTTTACGACCTATACGTGCAACCCCAATTGGATAGAAATTAAAGAGAACCTTTATCATGGTCAATCTCCCTCCGATAGAGCGGACCTAATTGCTCGGGTATTCAGGATGAAAGTCAATGAATTTAAAAAGGACATTATTGATAGGGCGTGCCTAGGAAAAGTAATAGCTTATATCTACACTGTCGAAAGGCAAAAACGCGGCTTGCCCCACATACATTTGCTCATCACATTGGCTGAGGAAGACAAGCCGAGAACGTCAGCTGATGGTACTGGTTCTAAAATGGTATCAGTTTTATGTTTCAGTTGATAGACTTATTTGTGCTGAGCTCCATATAATGTCGAACTCTTTAATAAAGTCACCACGCATATGGTTCATCGCGATTGTCAAATAGGAGCAAGATGCCGGGAAGACGGAAAGTGCAAGAAACAATTCCCTAAAGCATTCACGCAAAATACCGATATGGATAAGGACGGGTACCTCTCTTATAGAAGAAGGAACAACAGAATACAAACGGTTATTGGAAGAGGAAACAACGAAAAGGTGCCGATATTCCTCTACCCTTTAAGAGTTTAATTCTAGGAATATGATAATCGCTGGATAGTCCCCTACAATCCCTATCTTCTTATGAAGTTTGATGCTCATATAAATCTCGAGATATGTAGTATGATCTATGCCATAAAATATCTGTTCAAATACGTCTATAAGGGTCCCAACCGAGCTAAAATAACTCTTCAACAAGAGGCACAAGATAATGGAGTCAAAGATGAAGTTCAAGAACATTTGGACGCAAGATACATATGCCCACCAGAAGCGTTCCATCGACTGTTTTCCTTCGATCTGGATGGCAGATCAAACGCTGTTATAGAGCTAGCACTCCATGAGGAAAATCAACACACTGTTGTTTTTGAAGTAGGAAAGGAAAAAGATGCCTCCGAAAATGCAAAGGACTCCACACTCATGGCTTTTTTCAAATTCAACAAATGAGCAGATGAATTAGAACAGCAAAATAGACTGAACGAATTCCCAATTGCCCCAAAACAAGGTTGCCTATTGATCCAAGAACGGTGTCATATCATCGTTTTCCAGAATACTTTACTTTTGCAACGGAAGTAAGTTTTTTTCAGAAATGAAACTTTTTCTTTTAGAAAGATGCCAATGGGAAAACAGTGAGAAGGTGGAGGTAGAAGGGAAGGACTACGAATAATATCGGGCGAGTCTATTCGGCAACAGTAAAACAAGTCGAACGATATTGTATTTGGCTCCTCCTCTTTGAGACGACTGGAGCTACCTCTTTCCAAAGTCTATTCACCGTTAACGGCCAGCAATTTCCCTCGGCATTCGAAGCTGCCAAAGAAAGAGGCTTGATCCAGACTACCGACCATTTCGATCAAGCAATGAAAGATGCTGCCTTCTTCAGAATGCCTCATGCCTTAAGATGCGTATTCGTGGCTCTATTGGCTTTTGACGAACCAACATCTGCTCAGGAAATGTGGACGAAATGGAAAGGAAACATGTCGGAAAATTTTGTCAGAAAGGGAAGAACTCCAATTGAAGCCGAAGCATTAACTTATTATGAGCTACTTGAGATGAGTTTTATGCAAAAACATAAAGCTGGAAATTTTGATAAACGACAAATACACCAAACCTAAACCGATGACAGACATTGAGCTGGACTACACGGCCATTGGAAATGATATGTACGTGATATTGAATCAGAATCAGAAAGTGGCTGTAAGTTAGGCCATTAAAAATTCTCAACACTCATATTTAGGTTGATGCTGTGCTCACTGGACAAGAAAAGTATATCTTCCTTGACGGGCTAATAAATAATTGTGGTTGTTACTTTTTTTTGCAAGATTTCGCCGATTTGGATTTGGCAGGACTTAGATAGAACCGAACGATTCTAGATTTAATATATTTAGAATCGAAATTAGAAATGCCGAGCGCCGTCGAAGGCGGCGCAGCCCACTTGTCTAACTTTAAAATAAAGCTGATCCTGTCCGTCTGTCTGCTGAAGCCTTGCCAAATCCTGTCAGAATTCAGATTAGTTTTCCACGGGAGGTCGCTTTTTAAAAAAAGAAATTTTCCCTTTTTATCTTTGTATTTTTAGCCTGGAACAAGGTTTATTTTTATGCGTGACTAAAACTTGAGGGGAATGGGGATAAAAAATTTAAGGGGAAGGGGGTGAAAATTCGAGGGGAAGCGGGACTAAATTTCGAGGGGAAAGGGGCCTCAAACTTGAACGGGAAGAGATGAAAAGCTCAATGCTTAAAATTAAGCGCCGCCGAAGGTGGCACAGCTTCACCTTGTTATTCGTATAAAACGCAGCTCAGTTATAAACTAATCCTATTCTTAAATAATTGTTAGGTTGCTTCAGTCCTCCCCAATTTATATTAAATTTTCACGGTATATAAAGCCGGAACTTTGATTTCAATTCGGACTAAACAGAAACTTCCCTATTTATCAGCTACCGGTTTTTAAATCTCTTTGTTTGTGTTATTTACACTCGTGCACATCCTCTCTCCTCTACAATTAAACTAGCTCAAGCATTAGTGTTAAATATTCTCGCCTTTTGAAATCTTAATATCTTGTTCACCTGTTGTCATGGCCGTTTTTCTTAGTTATAATGCAGTCTTGACTCATAGATGAGCAGACGAGCGTTTTTGTTTCCAGAGTCTATAATCTTTATCTTTATGTAAACAATCAAATTTGTGGTTATATTGGTAACCTTTAATAATGGAAAAACGATCAATGAATTGTGTTTTTGCTGGCTTTCCCGGCCTATTTCTAGCTCTCTCTTCTCGTGATTTTCATATCAAACGAGGAAACCATAGTAACGCATGCGTTGATTATGGGCTGGTTGCTTATCTTGTCGTTTTCTCTGTATTTTCTGGCTCAAATAAACTTAAAGTTCCAGAAAAATTAGTGGAGTTGGATGTTAAAAAGCCTTTCGGCTGTTATTGGCCTGGGCTTACTGGGCTTTTTTACTCTTTTCTATTTTTCTTCTGATAGCCCAACTAGTTACAATTCCTTTGCTAGAAGTCAGATTGTTTATTTTCCGAAGGAAAAAGTTCTGATATATGGAGCTACCAACTATTTCGGTTCGCCAATGTCTTTCAGTCTTCAGTCTTGCAGTGATGAAATCATCGTAAATTAGAAAGTCTTTCTGAATTATTTCATTAGGCTTACTGTAGTTACACAACTGATTTGAACCGTTCATTGGAAGCTGATGCATGGCTCTATCACAACCGCGACTATTCTTCACCTAGGCTTATGGAAAATTGGACGAACGCTCCAGTCCATGTGATGTTCACACAAGAGAGTCCAGTTCATGAGACAGTTAGATTCAAACCCAGTGAGTCAAAATTTTTAGAATAATACAATATTTAGATACAATAAATTGGACCATGACTTATAGGCGAGATTCTGATGTATTTTGGCCTTATGGATATATGGAAATGAAGGTTTTCAGTAAGCCACCCTATTTCGAAATAATATTTTAGGCACAAAAATGAATAATGACACAATCTGGGATATGAAAGAAGGTAATTTGACAGCAGCTTGGGTTGTAAGTAATTGCAAGACAGGAAATAAACGCATGCAAATTGTCAAAAAGGCGAAAGCAGAAGGTCTAGAGGTGATTTTTTACTTTGTTGTTTAGACAAATTTATGGGTCTAGATTGATATTTATGGAGGGTGTGGGAAATTGAAGCTTCCCTCTTGTGGAAGATACGCTGAAAATAGGGATCAATGTGCCGCTAAAGTCTTGAAGTAAGCTGGTTTCGGCTGGTTGTAGTAAATTTAATTAAATCTTTAAGAAAATACTACTTCTACTTTTCATTTGAAAACTCCAATTGTGTTGACTATGTCACCGAGAAATTTTACAATGCTCTGCGCCTATTTTATTCTATTCCAATAGTAATAAAGCGCGATATTTATACTAAAATGGGAGTAAGTAACAAGTATTCTTTAACAAGTCCAACAATATATTTTTCAGTTCCCGCCGAAATCTTTCATCGCCTTGGATGATTTTAAATCAATAAACGATTTGGTAAATTTTCTACAAGAATTAAAAGAAAATAAAACGAAATACTTATCATATCATGAATGGCGAAACGATTGGGAGTAAGTAATACGTTTATCCTATTTTTTCAATCGTCTCCGTCTCTAGATTTTTGTTAATCAATCGTATTTCTTATAACAGAGGCTTATAAATTAATTTATAGAGTATCGGAGGGTGGAGATAATATGGGACTGTGTGCTTTGTGTCGCCAATTAAAAGCACCAATTCTAAGAGCAAAGAGTTATACCAATCTCGAACGATGGTTCAAAAACGAGGCATGTGATAATTCTTATTCTTTTAAATATCTCTGAATCTAAACTGGTAAAAATGACTAATTACGTGTATAGCCTATATATAAAGCTCTTTTCATACTAAAATGTAGATACTTGAATCAAAGGAAGGGGAATTACTGAGAGCAGAATCTTACTTATAGGCTTATCATTCGGCCTCTTACAATAGTCGAAAAGTTTTAAAATAAAAAAGCCTTGTATTACAAAATTGAATGAGAAAAGAATTACAACAAATTTATTCTTTCTCGATCACTTGTGAACCCGTAATTGATTCTTGTTACTGACACAGTCTTGCAATTTATTGATTCCTCGTTAAACTTCAGTCATTCTGGTAGTATCACTCCCAGACTTTCGACGGATTTTGTCGATCAATTTACGTGGAATATATTGTGGCAAAACTGTTACAGTGATAAAGGGATTTAAAATCTAAAATTCACTTTTTTACGATTTGATAAACACAACTCACAGCATTTAAAGAGACAAGATAAACCATGGTCCATAACCCAAAATAAGAAGCACAGGTTTTTCGGACTCCTGGCTAAAAGTTAGTCAAGTGTTGGTCCACCGTGAGCCACTTACCAGCTTATCTTCTGCCAGAAATTTTTGATGCAGCTGATACAGTCTGAAAGGAAGTAGGGTAGCAGCTGTGAAAAGTGTCGTCATGAAAATGAAGTAGAAGACTCTCAACTTGGAATGTTTCCCTCGGTTGTGCTGCTGGGGAGAAGATGATCGATCGTGGTTGTGATAAAGCGCTTGTTCTAAAAAGTTTTCCTTTGTAGTATTAGTTGCCTACCCTCTGCCAACTTTTTGTTCTGTGTTTTTACAACTTTTAGAATATAAAACGCTACGGCAAGAGAGGTCATTGTGGGAAGAATACAGACTGAAACGGAAAAAAGCAGATACATATACTTCTTGTTCGGGAGGAGACCAAGAGTCGAGCAGCTGGCGTCCAGACATCTAAAATCTCTATTATTGTGGCTTCTCTTTGAAAGTTTCTCCTTTTATTTGGCCTTTCAATTGAAAAATTGCTTACGTGAAACAACCAATAAGCCAGGCAACTGATACAAAAATGACGCACGTGGCCCAAGTTATGACGATAATTATGATCCCTCTTCTTCTTGTTACATAAGCGTTGTAACTAAAAAAATATTATATAAGTTGCCCTCATACCGCAGTGGGTAACGAAAGAAGAGTAGTTTCTCTAGATTTAGTAAAATCAGTGAGACTGAAGATCCAGAGAGTGCTACCCAGGTGACAAAATGAACCATTATATTAACATATCGAGGAATTGACCACAGCTCCCAACGAGCAAAAAATTCTAGTGGATAGCAAAAAGCTGCGAAATGTTTCTATATCTGAGAAACATACTAGTTAGCAGTAAATCTCCACAAGTCATGCTGATCAAGAAAACATGAAGGCATTTCTCACAGCTACCTCTTCTAAAAAAATGACATTTTAGACTTCCTTATTCAAACCTGATATGTCGCAAGGCTATCCGAATGACGTAAAATGAGAGTCCCGTTGAAATGAAGCAAAAGATGAAAAGGGCGTGATCCATGATCGATTGAAAATTAGAGAGACCCTCAAATGTGAATATGCTCTGTTCAATGCATGGCGCCTCGCGATCTTCTCCTGACGACCGGTTATATTCCGACATTTTTGAATCTGTAACTTTAGATAGATACTAAGGAAATGGGCGTCGAGGAGGAGAGCGGAAATTCGATGTCCTTGTGAGATTAGCGCGTTGATATGAGACTCCTATATCTCATTCAATGAATTGAGGGATTAGGTTTCTGAATTACTTGCACGATTCACATTCCTCTAAATATGAGCCTATTTTTCTCAATAAGAGTTAATTCAGAAATGTACGTCGACAGATAAGAGAAGACATACAATGAGATGTGGATAGATATTAAATGAACTGAAAGTGGATATCTATTAGGAGGAAATAAAGATGAATAAGAAAATATGTGACCAAAATATAAAAAACTAGACTGATAAAACTGATCTGAGCTATTTTGGGATATTATTCATGTAAATTCCATCCTCACCGAACTAAATGAAAGCCTAATTAACATGTTCTGAGACGCATGACCACATTCAAAGAAAATTTCATTTGAACTGTGTATCTTTGGCTAAAATAAGAGTTATCCTCTAAATATTAGAAGCGCAGTCCTCTTATGACGCAAAATCTGACCCAAGCAGCCTGAAGTAAAAATAGAAGGACATTCAGGTGCTATACTGTTTGGAGAGAATGAGAGACGCCAGTAAATATCATTTGTAGCTAGAATATCATAATCAAAGGAAACTTTGGTTTTCCCAGAGTTGGGAAAACGCGAAATAATGAGTGAAATCAATACAAGGAGAGCCTCTTTATCAAAGGGCAATATTGCGTCGTCAGTCTTGACTTCAAATCTAAACGATGTTTGATCGCAGAGCTGGAAATTTAATTCAATTATAGAGTAATCAATTTCATGGTCTAGCCTCTATTGGAAGATCGAGTGGGTTCAAGCCTCTAAAGTTCACAAGAACTATTTAGCTTTATAACTGTTTTTCTAGTCATCTTAGGACTACATTCTGCGGAAAATGTACTTGTTTTCAAGACAGATATGCTACGTTTTCACATTATGAGAATGATTAAAAAGGAAGAGGTTTAGACTGTCATTCAACTTCGCATCTACTTTAGTCTCTCTTCCAGACTTTCCCTTGACGTAAGGGAGGAGGCGGAGAATACAAAATGCAAGCTTATTCTTGGATTATCACGTTCCATGTGAAAATGATGAGGCGAATGAACTCGGCAGGATTAGAAAACTTTGTACCAAAAAAGGGGCGGGCAAGGATCAGATGAAAGAGATTTCACCAATACAGGAAACGATTTTAAAATCAAAATCTAAACATGTTTTTTGAAAAAAATCTGTTCAAATGTTAGGCCAAATGAAGCAATAGGGAATTAAAATAGCGCTCCAGTTAACTTATAAAAAAAACTCTAGTTGCTATTTCTGCAATCCATTTCCTATTTTCCTCTTCTGGCTTCCTTTCTTGGGCTCTTCCTGCTAAAGAACTGCACATTGCTAGCCTAAGAGCTAGCTAGAAAGAGTCGACAATGTTTACCCTCAAAAAAGAGGTAATAATCACGTGACCAGAAATTCCCACCAGCCCAGGACTTGGTACACGTCATTTGGGCATCTCAAGCCGTGCAATATCATTTGCAAACTTTACGTGAGAACACTGGACTTCTCTCATATTCAGTTTATTTGTTTCTCAAAAAAAGGGTAAAAGTTTCTAGAAAAATCCAACCATCAGCCGAGGCAAGAGGACTAGAATTGAATAATCCTAATTGGCCATAAAAAATATAAAAATAGCCAGGTGGTAGTGAATGCCGCAATTCCAGGGAAATGGAAAGATCTCTGGGAAATGGGACAACCTTACCTCAATTACCCAACAAATTTCCTCCAAAAAGGAAATAATATGAATAGGAGGAGTACGTTCTAGCCCATTGACTTTATGGGCTAGGCGCTCCGGTTCAGTGTCCAAAAGGCAAAGAGAGAAAGAAAGGGTTTCAATGCAAAAGGCTTCTCACAGGACTCCACTAGTTGTCCGAGAGTTTTCATTAGCTGTCACGCTTAAAAAATGATTTATGGCTGGAGGATCTTAACACATCCTGCGATCTAATGGATCTTTCTGCTAAAGAAAAAAATAGAAAAAAAGTAGATTTTTTGGTCTGGAATTACAATACTTTTAGTTTCTGCATCAATTTATTATTTCATTTCTTAGTATAGATTGACAAGAGTAAGACAAAATTAAAGGGTTTGAGGGCAAAATCTTGATGTGAAAATGGAGATTGATGATTTATCTTTTTGCTAGCTGCCCAGGCTCCGCATGATGTGTTGCGATTAGTCTTCAGGCCTTGGGAAGCGAGTGAAAACGCTTTTCGATCAACTTCGAGAGAACTAATGGCCAGTTTTTTAGAAGCTGGGAATGGGAGACCCAAAATGTGTAAAAGATTCATACTTCACACATTTATTTGTCTCAAATTTCTTGGACTTTGGGAGGAAAGCTTATTTTTAGAGAACAAGAGTGGCTGTGAGAAAGATAGATGACCTTAATTCTTGATGGACGGACGCAATTTTGGCCGGCAATTTGAGGAGAAATTAATCACGCCGAGAATGTGGAGGAAGGAGAGCTCAATCGAGTCTAATTCAAATGGCGTCAGCTTAATGCGTAGACTTGCAGGGAGTTTGTAAAATATCGGACCGAACAAACAAGGAAAAATCAAGCAATTGAATCATGCTCAAGGAAGCGCTGAGAAGTGTCACAAGACAAAGAGGACGATGAAAAGGAGCGGGCGACGTTCTCTTATTTATTCCCGGGGAAAGACATAACGTATTCGAGCGGGATTGCCACATGAATCAGAAATGTGACCCAACTTTCGTGGCTGCCTCCAGAACGCGTGGTGAAGGCTCTATGAAAAGAGGAAGGGTTCCGCGGAGGCTGCTAGGAATCAGTAATTTTTGCTGGAATGAGAAGAGAAAGAGCAACCAGATCGGATCGACGAGCCGGCAGATAACGTGACTTTGGTAAGTTTCAGGACCAAAAATAAAGAAGGACTACGCGACAAAACCTGCTGGTCGTTTGTGTCTGTCTGTAATTTTAGGAATAATTGTCATGTTTGAACACGCGAAGAGGACATACAATGTGGTGATTTATGAAGGAAATATGCGAAGGAAACAGGTTGGCTTTACCTCGGGAGAATTGCTGGTAAAGATGGTTTATGGCGTTCGACTCGTTCCAAATTTTTCATTGTTCAACTTTCAATCGCTAGCTAAAAGTTGGCTGGAGACAAAAAATGCTCACTTGTCAGATGGTCAATAGATTTGTGTTGACCGTGAAGGGGCTTTAGTCTTATCTGGAGTCACTTATTTATAGGTAAAAACAGTCTTCACGTAAACAGAGGACAAACAAGAAATTGTCCTCTCTCAAAAATGATAAATTTCTGAAGCAACCTGTCAACGGATTAGAAGCACTCACATGACGGCTTATCATATGAGGATCGAGGTAGAAAGATTTCCTAAAAATATCTCTCGCCCTAATCTACTCTCGCGGAGGCGGTCAACCTCTCTTATTCCGTCCAAAAGAGTGTTGAGCAGTAAGCGTGCAAACCACAAAATGAAGACGCCTCTCTAATGAAGTCGTAGATTTAAAGTAAAGGGTGACTTCTATTTCCGAGCACTTCCTCATTTGCCGAATATAAAAGGAAACGATTAAAAGCATTCCGAAGTGTCGTGTTTTTGATGAATCAGAGAGGAAAAGGAAACAACTCTTCTTTGGAGCCAGGGATTCGCTATTTACCAATGGACACTTAGACCAAATTTGATGCTGTTTTGCGCTTTCTCTCTGCCAAAACATAAAAAGCCTATGGAAAAAGAGCTGAACACAAGGAATAAGTAGCTCGTGACAAAAAACTAGTAATAATGATAACGATTTTAAAAGATATTTCAATAAGATGCACATTTTACGTTCAAATATAATTATTATTATTCTAAAAACCTTGCAATAGGATCCAGCTGCGCAATTGCTACATGCAGAGAGATTATTGGAGACCTTGCCCCTTTAAAAAATTAATAAATCGCCCCCCGGATTACGTTCCCACAAGCACGCGCTAACCACGCAAGTCTCTGGATTCGAAAATTACTCACAGCTAGTCTATCTTAATCTAGCTCAGAAAATAAGGGAATTATAGGTGGGTCCTATTGAAGGCTAGCATAAATACCGATATGATATGAATGTTCATAGCTTTTGGAAAACACTAACTTGAGGAAACTGGGAGAAAAAAGAGAATTCGTGAGAGCCGCAAGCTTCTCGATTAATTATCATAGAACATTTGCAAAAACAATCAAAACCATTGCAAGTAAATTGACACAGTGTTTCTATTCTCAATGAACTGGCATTCTCAGAAATTTAGGCTCAGCAAAAATAACATTGCTTCTAATGTCAAATAAATGACTAGAGATGATAACTCTATAAGAGAATAATTCTCGACTTAACTTTGTTTTAGCATGCATGGGTCGCAAATATAAATGTATCTGGCATGTAGCCGAAAAAAAGCTGGCCGATGTAATGAAAAGGAATTATCGACAGCGGATTTCCTTTTTTCACTCTTATGAAATGAGACGGAAAAGCCTCCTTTTATCTTTAAATAGTTTCTGTTGAAACAGCCTTGTTTTTCATTAAACGAAAACCCCGGAAACGAAGAAGTGTAATAGAGAATGTGTTTTAGGCCTCTACCATTAGCCTAGCAGACTGGAGCAGACTCCCAAAAAGACTAAATTGCAGTAAACATGAGGATGAAACCCATTGCCAGCTCATAAAGTGTCATTTTGAGGGAGACAGCTGGAAGAGAACGGGGGTCTGCTAGGGGGAGCGATAAACTCGTCGTTCCCACATTTGAATAGGCTTTTCCCTCTTTTCGAGGACGCCACCAGATGTCGCGTAGGCATTCATCTCGACTACCCTCCGGATGGCTAGAAAGAGTTGGTAGTCTAATTGTTAGAAGATAAATTCTGATTTCTTTCGAAGAACCGCATGGACATGGATCGCAATTAGTAAGAGAGGAGTAATTTTTGCGAGCCAGAATAACTGAATTAAATCAAGAGGAGTTTCGCCGGAAGCCGTGGGATTGGTCGCTCAAAAATGGCCAGTTGGCCTTGAGTTCCGCGATAAACAGGAAGTCTATGTAGAGCCTATGCTGAACAAAGAACGCATCCAAGAAAGAACAAGGATGGATGGATAGGATGACCAACCTTGTTTAACTACCAGTTTGAAGTTTGAGTCTTGAACTACGCTTGTGAAATCTAATGAGTTGCGATTTCTGGTATTTAAGAGCTGGCATCTGCATATGATGAAGCCCGTTGAAAACAACCTTTTTATGACACTATAAGGTAAGAGCGGTTTAGTTAAAGGCATTGAGGCTCATGAAACTAGAGAGTCAGAACAACAACAGCCTTTCCTTGTCAGCAAAACTTCTCCTGTTACGATGGAGATGAGGAGTATGAAATAGAATTAGATCCAGACTGCTGGGCGAGTAATCCGGTCCTTGAAGCGAAAGAGAGAAAGAGCGCGCGACGAGCTCAGGTCAAAGCGGCTAGGGATAATTCAATCAAAGATCATGCAAAAAGTGATTTCATTCATCTCTTAGTGCTATCCAAGCCGTAAGAGCTTCAAAAAAAGTAAAATTCAGAGTTCCTCACTTATGATATCAATTATGCTCAATAGCCAGCAAGAGATCCCAAAATTCTATTTGGGAGCAACGAAATTAGAGGTCAAAGCAGCCTCATTTGTATTCTAAAAGAGCTAATCGACTGCCTTTACTGTCTCTAATCTGTGTGTTTTGCTATCCGTTCTAAAAGTAGAAACAAGAACAGGTTTTTATTGTAAAAATCGTCAAATTAAAGGTTTAACTGGCAGACGATACTTAAGAAAGTATTTTCTTGAGTAAACAAGTGAAATTGAGAGATTGGGGAAATTCGTAAGGGGGCTGTCGAATTTGATGACAGCTAAGATGAGGAGAAATGCCTCTCCTGAGGATTGATACATTTTAGTAGACTTCAGGCACAGAACACTTGCCAAAAAAAGCGTTTTGCTCATTACAGATTTACCGAAAGTGTGACTTCTGATATTCGTTCTTGACGCTACGGGTCTTTGCATTGGCCGAGTTTTATAGGTTATTCGGTCTATAAAAGTCTGACAATTACTCTAAAGCAATGTTGCAGAACAGCCATCTGCAAATTGGAGCTACTCTGTTAGGAATATGGAAAGTAGATTTTTCTCAACGAAGTATGCTCAGTTATTTATTTTCCTAATTTGTAGCTTATTGTAAACTGAAAAAGGCAAAGAAAAATGTAATTTATTAACATCCCGAGAGAAGAAATTGGCAACGAATTTAGCAAATGAAAAAAAAATAAATTCCCTCAGTATTTATTTAAAAATAAGTGAGATCGGTTAATAAATACGAAACTAACAGAAATTGGGATGATAACGCTCTGAGAGGAGTTTGTTATCGACTAGTTTGAAGGCCTGATGGGAGACTAAAACCCGTGATATGCTAGAGCTATTGCAGAATATCGTCGTGAATGATGTTCATATTGTCATCGTTTGGAACCATATCTGGCACAAGAATTTCTGGTTCAGTGCACTGAAATTAAGAGTACATTATGATGCACAAACTACCTCGATTTCCGAATGTTCCATCATTAGGTGTACTCTTTTGTGGTAGCTTTCGTGTTGCTCTAGCGATTTATTATCAGCAAAAGCCTTTAAGCAGGTCTGAATTACAGAATAATTGAGAATAGCTGCAACTGACTAACCTCGCACCACAAAGGCCTATCATTTCTAGCTAAGGGATGTTCAACTTCAATGTGCTCTAAGCACTCGTGTCGTGAGACGAACATGCTTTTACAGATGGGGCATTCATATCTATATTTGATGTATATTTATAAATGAAAGCAAAACCTTTCAAATGCTATCGTCCGTGACGCCTCCATAATTTCTGCTGCAGTTAAAGTATTATCTTTAAAAAGGTCTTCTAATTTACGAATCTAAAATTTTTTAATGTAAGATGTATCAAATCTTCTTACTCTTTCATTTGTTACTATTGGAGGCAGCAGTTCTCCTCGTCTAAGTTTCTCTATCCATAATCTTGGGTCATTTCCAAGACCCATTTTTCTGATATGTTTTAGATTAGATGAGTATTAAACCAACCTCTTTCGATTACGCGAAGGTGGCGTAAAGAAGGCATGTGGTTCTCCAGTACCTCTTACTACGATTGCATCTTCAGGGATGTCTTGTGGTGGCCTGCGATTACTGAAACTATATAAAAACGCTAGATTATTAATTAACCTAGCAAACGGTCTCCAGGCCTCTTCTAATTCCTCTTTTGTGCTAACATGAGTTTTCAAATGCTTCTTTAGATTTCCCTTTAGTCTGAAATGAATATCAGTCGCATGATCCAAAAGAAAATGTCATTATAAGTATATTTTTTAAAAAAGTAACTTACCGACATGTTTTGCCACAGTAGGGACAAGCATGTGGTGTAAAACCTGTGTGAACGGAGCGATGTTCGAAAAGATTTGATTTAAATCTAAATGATTTTCCACAAATATCGCATTGAAATGGTTTCTGATCTGTATGAATTACAGAATGCTGTTGAAGACCTGAAAACAAATGCTACGTTTAATAATTTGTAGCAATAAGTTGAATAGAATTTAGAATAACCTTTAAATGAAACAAAAATTTTGTTGCAGACGTTGCATTGATGAACAGCTCTTGTAGATCCGTCTGGCATAGTTCCTTCGGCTAACTCGTCTTCCTCGGGAAAATTAGCAGGATTAAAGACCTAAAAGGCAATGGATATCCTCGAATTTCTTTAATTTTATATTGCAGATAACTTCAAAAAGAAAAGTATAAGAAAACTCACATATTCTCCTGGTTCTAGACCTTCACCCATCAAATCCATATCATCACGATCTGCCATGTGTCCTGCATGATGCTGGTACATAGACTCGTGTCCATGATTCATTTTTCTGAAATATACTAGTATTAAAGCATTAAATTTAAATTTACCTGATGGTATAAGGTATGTTCTCTGGCGGAAGCAGCTTTGCCGATTTATTTTCAGTGAATTACCTGTAATTAATGCATAATTATATTAATAAATAAATCAAAAGAAACAACAAAATTCTATGAATAGTCATAAACTATGCATTTTAAGCTAATTCGCAGGATAAATAATAACAGTTCAGTAATTACTTCATTTTTAAATGTTTTCTGAGACTTATAAGTATAAAGTTCTGACAAAATGTTAAAATTAAGCAAAGAATAACTCTCGATACTGACTATTGATCGCCAATGCAATGATTAAAGCTGCGACAACTAAACGCAAAACATCTATCTGTTTTTAAGCATGCTAGTCTAATATAAATTGACTAAAAATAATTCGTTTTATCTTTCTTCATATTTTCTTTTTCATTTTGTTTTGAAATGAAAAGAATTGCCGCGCGGAATAGGTATACGGTGGGGGATTTACAGTAGAGTATAGATGGAAACCCGAGCCGCAGCGCGACCGGATCGCGTCGTTGGCCCAATGTCATAGGCAGCTGAGATGCATTGGACAAAGGCCAAAGCATCTGGCAGTTATTTGACTAGCTATTTGATACCTATATTGAATTTTGTTATAGCTAGACTATGCCATAAGCCTTTTCGATGAGTCAAACGAGTTTTGTTTAGCCTTACCTCAGTGATTTTTGCCGAGGAAGGCACGTGACAATTATTGGTTTTTGGCTAGTCTATTAAATGTGATTTTGAATAATTATTGTGACAGCAATTTATTACCAAATAAATTCTCAGATTTTAGCTCATTACAAAAATGGTTCGGACAAAGCAGACGGCTAGGAAGCGCTCTAGCGCTTACACCCCATCAACACCCAGCTCTAGGCAAGCCTTCTCAAGTGTAAAAACCAAATTTAGTTATAAAAAGCTGGAGACAAAACGCAAGATTGTTGAAAAGAAACGAGGAAAAGATGTTCCAATTAAGGAAAGAAAAAAACATCGCACCGGTTGGTTTAATTAAAATGGAGCAACCTATAATTTTTAGCTCCTGGAGTTGTTGCTCTTCGTGAAATTCGTCGCTACCAAAAATCAGTTGACAATCTGATTCCGCGGCTACCGTTTCAGCGTATAGTACGCGAAATAACTGAAAAACTTAAAACTGTGAGTCCGATACACGCAGTTGAAAATAAACTGTTTTAGATTGATGTCGTTAGGTGGCAAAGCCTTGCTCTTCAAGCTCTTCAGGTTGGTCACAGAATTGTGTTCACCTAAACGAATTAATATAGGAGGCAGCAGAAGTGTATCTTACATGCCTATTTGAAGATTCAAATCTTTGCGCAATACATGCAAAAAGAGTCACCATAATGCCAAAGGACATCAACCTAGTAAGGAGGCTTAGAAATGAACCTGAAATGGGAAGACAACGCTAATAAGAAGTCTGCAATACTCAATTGCAAGTTTCACTTTTCTAACAAAACTTCTGTAAATATCCGTGTATGTCGATTTTTTCCCCAAATCTTCTATCCGTTACGTGATCTCTTCATTTAATATAACGTTAGAGTTGTAACAATAAAGCGTAAAACTTTAATGAATACTTTCAACCACGTTTGGTTATTGTCTTCCCAGTTTACCGACAAACTTTCGAACAAAGTCAAGGGTCAAATACGATAGATACCAAGCAAGCTTATTTTCTACAGCACAAATCAGGAGTAGTGACCTTTTCTTACTTTGGTATAGCGGCACAAGACTGATTATAAGCACGTGATGAGAATAATTTTTTCTAGTATGAGCTAGACGCTAACACCTTGAAAGTACTTGGCTTCTTTCTTTCATAACTAGTTCTTTATCGGCATTCGCTTCCTTTGTCTCTCTATTAGTCTTATATAGTCTTCATTATGTAGGATTGATGCACTTTTTTGCTTAAACTAAAGTTTTTTTCTAAATTTTTTTCAGAATGGTACCAAAGCCATTGCGAACGAGTCGACAGCCGGATTTGCCATCAGATGAAGTCCCAAAAGAAGTAGAAGAATGGAGTACGCAAGATGTATATAATTGGATGCGATCTAATGGATTCTCTGACTATGCTGATAATTTTAGCAAAGTTCATAAGGTTAGCCTTTGTTTAATTTCACATTTTGTGCAGATTGATGGACAGACATTGTTGATGCTATCTGAAAAAGATTTAAAAGAACCTCCGCTGCAAATTGCATGCCTAGGCGATATAAAACGAATTTCAAAAGCTCTTTACAATCTTCAAAAGGTTACTTTTTTGTTATTTTAGATTGAATTTTAATATCTTAAGAAGTTCTACGGACGCTATCCAGAAAGCCACGTTTATGAATCGAATGAAGACCCTGCTGCAGTTTGCTTAGAGTACAACCGAAGGAGAAAATTTTCTATTTCTGGAGAAAGTGTTATTTTAAATACTAGAGAAAGTGCTGTTCTTGTGTAAGTATTTATAGTTTAAGTTGATTCGCTATTTAGAGATGAAGATAGTGAACAATTTCCAGCGGATATTCAGACTGTCAAACTTATTTCGAGAGATGAAGTAAGTTTAAATATCAATGCATCTGCTTTTTTTCAGCTAATTCGGCATATTGAAAGCCCAGATACAAAACTTAAAAGCTATACTAAATTGGGAATCTCCTTTGGATATTGTCTTGCCTCTTTACTAATAACTTCTTTTGTAATGGTTTTAGTACATGACCGTGTTCCAGGTAGGCGTAATTATGATTTAATATAATAATTTCAGATATGAAAACTTATCCCCCGCTACCCGACATTGTACTGGATAATTTGCCGCTGATTCCATGGGCTTTTGAAATGTGTGAGATTATTGGAGTTGTTCTCTCAACCATATGTTTCTGCATTATTCTCTTTCACAAACACAGGTTCCTATTTTCTTTGTTTAAAAAATGTTTTTAAAAAAAGAGTTATTATTCTGCGCCGGATGTTTTCTCTTGTCGGAACAGTATTTCTTCTTCGCTGTGTGACAATGATGATAACCTCTCTTTCTGTACCAGGCGGACACCTTGAATGTCGTGCTAAAAGTTACGGCAGCTTAAAAGAAAAAATTGTTCAAGCTTTTCATATTTGGTCCAAACTGGGAATGTCAATTCAGGTAGAGAAGATAGGCATGTGTTTTATTATTATTTCAGGGGGTTCGATCATGTGGAGATTATATGTTTAGCGGACATACGACAGCTATTACCATGCTTAATCATTTTATTACAGAATGTAAGCATTTCTATTTTTGAACTTGAACGAATATAATTATTTTAGATACACCTTACAGTTGGTCAGGCCTTCACACGTGTACATGGTGCCTAAATCTGTTTGGGATTTTCTTTATACTTGCTGGTCATGAGCACTATTCAATCGATGTCTTTATAGGTTTTTTAAACATATTTAAATTCATTTCAACACATATTTTCAGCCTTCTACATATCCTCCCGAATGTTCCTTTATTATCACGTAAGAAATAATCCATATTTTTAAATATAATCAGGCATACGCATATAATCACGCAAATTTAACAGCTACGGATGATCGAATGCGGCTATGGTTTCCACTTATCTGGTTTTTTGAGGGAGGAAGTATTGGAAAAGTTAGAAAAACTTGTAGCTTCATAATTTTTCAGGTAAACAATGAGTTTGAAATGCCTTTCTTAATCTGGATGCCTCGTCGACCCTCATTCTTCAGTCAAGGAAATGCTATGAAAGCCAATTCAAAGTCGTCAACTCAAGACTTGAAAAAGGATACGTCTACAAAAAATGTTACTGCTCATAAGAAGAAGAAAAATTAAGCTATGAATTTTACTCAAACAAAGCAGGGTATGCTCTTTTCTCATTAGTTCTGTGATATTTCATGCCATGTGTCTTTCCCGATGGTTGTCAAATTTTATAATAATATATTTTATCTTTACCAACTATGAAAAAAATGGTCAGAAAATTTTGACAAAAGGCGCAGCAGTCCTTAGTCCTCTTCCCGGTCGATTGATCACTACAATGGATCTTGCCCTCAGGCTGTGAAAGCGTTCCGACTGGATGAATATCAGGCGGCAATCGCTACGGCAAAAAGACGAATCTCTCCTGCTTGCATTCCTCCCGTGCCGGATTCCATACAAAAAATCATCCTCCCTTTATAAAGATCACAAGGTTGAACAGTGTTCTCCTCCTTGCATCCTTCTATGACCTACTACGCGTATTTTTAAAACTATTTATCTTGCTTTCTCTTTTATCACATATGCTTTCATTTTAGAAAGCCGAAAAGAAAGTGCGAGCGCAGTTGAGCTTTATCTGTGACGGTCTATCTCGCCGCCCCCGTTATTCCGTCGGTGCCGCTCCTCCTCAGCCGCCGTAGACAACCGTATAACAAAGCCACAAGAACCGTATGCTTCGTCGCTCCTTTCTAGCTGTTCTCTACTTCTGTGCTCTTTTCTTTTCCGTTCCTCTCAGTCTAGCAGTCTGGTACGTCAGAAGAGAATTTTACAAAGAGACCAGTGTCGCCGGTGACTCCAAGGTAATCTTCCAATTAGCAATTAATTAAATTTTTCAGCTCGGAGGTATCGGATTCACCTCAAAAAAAGCTATTAGAAAGGACACTAACGAGAATTTCGAAGTCCGCGTAGTTGAACGAATCGACCACTAAAGGTAAAAGTTCTTTCTTTTTGGGTACGTGAAGAATTAGATTGAATTTCAAAAAAAGAAACTTCTTGCTCCCTGGCTTAAAGCCGAAAAATATCTTGATTTTATGTTTGCTACAGATCGGTTAAGTCGAAAGCCTAGCTCAATTAGAAGTTGAACCATGAAATTAGCCAAATACAAAAGTTCAATTGTTTTAACCGGTTTTTTTTTGCCACTAATGTCTCAATTGAACCGCAAATCGTCAATCCTGTAACATCGAGTTTTGTATCATCGAAATAATCTGCATAGGAAGGATCGGGTCCGTTTGCTAACCAGTTACTTTCTCTCTTCTATTCTCTGGCCTGTCGAGAGTCCAGATTCCGGTTCTACATTCTTGGCCTTACACTCTTTCCTAAAAGTTTCTCAGATTTTAACGGAGATGTCCGAGAGAACTTGGAAAAAACCAGTCTGCCATTGTCTCTCGTCTTACCTGGGGGAGGAGCCGGAATCCGGTCAGATTTGCAGTGTGGATAGGAATCTACCCGAGTGCTCCTCTCCTGAGAAGCTGGGCGATAAGAATCGAAGCGGGTCATCCAGGCATCGGGATGCGCTCTCGCCCTCCGCCAGCCGCTTCAGAACTCAGCGACCCAGTTTGACCCTAGAAATGGCCCTTTCGATACCGAGAGAGACGATCTTATCGGACCACTCTCGCCCCATTCACCTTCCGATTAATTTCACCTTTCATCCCGAAAGGTTTTCTCGGTCTCCCTTTCCACCCTCCATTAACCTCAGACTCCTTTACACAGTTCACTCCTCTCACATCGCTTTTCAGATGCAGATAGTAATCATCCATCCAGAGCAATGGAACGGCGGTTCGGATCGCTGTACCGTCGCTTTAATCAACCACTTCGTTAGCAAGGGTCATCAAGTCATCTGGCTAACCACAATGATAGACGATTATTGGAAAGATCACAAATTTGAGGGCGTCGGTTCGTCTTTATCTTCTTTAATATCACATACATTATGCTTTTCAGAAGTTCGTGATATTCGAATGGCGCTTCATCCCGGTGATTGGTGGTCCCAAAATGTTGCCCTTGGCTGGCATCTCGTTCTTTCGGATCTGAATCCGGACCTTTGCGTAGTTGATCACTCTGCCAGGTAAAATCTTTCAAAGTTAATTACAAGTTTTAGTTGTGTTCCTATGATTAAATATCGCTTTCCAAAGTGCAGAGTTCTTTTTTATTGTCACTTTCCGCAACAACTTGTTACTCCATCGCGGTTCTTTCTCTACCGCTGGTATTCTAGCCTGATCGGAATTATTGAATCCTATCTCTTTGAGCATACAGATTGCATCATGGTTAACAGTAAATTTACAGGTCTGACTTTTCGCAGCTTTTCTAATAAAAATGATCTTTAGCATCCCAATTTCGCCGAGTGATGCCCAGCATATCAAATGAGAAACTTCGTGTAGTTTATCCGCCTTGCGATGTGGATGCTATAAGCAGTGCTGTAGGTGCAAAATATCTATATAAATCAATAATATTTTAGGCAGAAGTTCCAGTAAGCAGGAAAATTCGAGCGAAGAATCCGCGTTACATCTTTCTCTCGATGAACCGTTTCTGGCCGGAGAAAAGACTTGATATCATTATTGAAGCTGCATGTAAAATACTAGCCAGATTTTTCACTTAGCTTATTCTTCAGCCTTGCTGAAAAAGAGAGGGCTATCCTTTCTGGTTCAGCTAGCCGGATCCGTTATGCCTCACATCCCAGAGTCGAGGATCTACTATGACCTTCTTCAACAGATGACAAAAGTGATACTTTCTTTTCAGCTTCTAAAACAAGTTTTAGGATCTTGATGTGGAAGATATGATAGAATTTATTGCTTCACCATCAGAGAGCGAGAAATTCCGTTTGTATCGACAATGTGATTCAGCACTCTACACTCCTCCGAACGAGCATTTTGGAATTGTTCCCATCGAAGCCTTAGACCAACGTCGACCAGTAATTGTTTGTGACAGTGGTGGCCCGGCAGAGACAGTCTTAGAAGACGTGACAGGCACAAAAGTGACCTATTTTCTCATGTAACTAAAATAAGAGCTTAAGATTCTCAAGCCGACTGGAGAACTGCTTGCCGAGGCTATGATCCATCACATAAAGAAGGAAGAGTGGCCAGAATTGGATTGCGACATCGCATATCAGAAACAACGTGCTCGCTTTGATAGGGACTTCTCTCAGCGTGGCTTCTGTTCTCACATTGATCAGGCTATTGCCCAAATGTTTCCCGAGTTTCGTGATTTACATCTCTCACCACGCAGTGGTGGTCGAGCTCTCGCCTAAATGCTCTGCGTGTGTAGAGCCTTTCACCGCCTATTGGTCACTCATTTTTGAACGAGATCTCTCATCTTCTTTCTAGTGTGAAAATTCCGTAATTTATGGGTGGCCAACTGGTTTGAAAGACTTCGAAAGGCATCCACACGACGGCGTTTTTTTGTCTTTCTATGCAAAGTTTTAAATTACTGTTTTAGATAGTTGCTAATGCTTCCATTTTCTATTAGACTACTTAGATTCACTAATTCATATTCAATAAAGGTGTATAAGTTATTCTGTATGATCTTAATGGTAGGTAAAAAAAATCTTGTAAAAAGATAAATAGAAATTTACTGTTTACCAGCCAGACCAGAAACGATAAAAGACATACATAAAAACTAAGACAAAAATACATCCTATGACAAAAATATACCAGTCTTCTTTTACACGTCGATCTATCATATTTAATGTTGTTGAGGAGAGGCCGAGCTAAAAAAAAGCACACTGAACAAAATGTAAAACATACTGCTGATCCTATATCTAGCATTTTTCTTTTAACTCCTCGTAAGCTCATGTGTTGTGTACGCAAGGAGTCAAGAACAGCCAAGCCATGCCCGAGAAGATCGTCAATCTGAGAATTTATGTTTTTTTTTTAAAACTAAACTAACTTGTCTATTAGAGTTTTGCAACCTGTCATTCATTTGAAATTCGTGATCATCCATAGAAAGGGCTGTAGATTCATTCGTGCGAAACCTTTGCTTTAGAAGCTCCTCTCTATCACTAGCTGCTTTCCATTTTGTAGTTAGTCGACTATACATTGTCGAAATAGCTAAATTTATTGACTGTGAGTCATTCTTCAGTTGATCTACTTTTTGTCTGGCCTAAAGCTTATATTCAGACGAAAACAAAAGACTTACTAAATGACGCCTGTTTGGCGGTTCTTTGTTGACGAATATATTTAGTTGATCACAATTAATGTCAATTTCGCTGTAAATATTCTATAATTTCTAAAAATTAAAAAGACTTACTTGAGTTTAACTTGAATTTCTTGAGCTATTACTTGTGCTTCCTGTTCATTTACTGACCTTTCCAGTCTTCCCAAAGCAAAATGCACCATTTCTAGATGTCCCTTAGTATCATGGTATAATTTTTCCATTGCCTGTAACGAAATTGTTAACACATGTCAAAGCATAATAAGAATTATGGACAAATACAGTTGAGACAGGAAGTTAAAGGACAGTTGGAACCCTTGCTAGTCTTTTGGGGTGGTCGCGGGTCCAGTGACGAAATTTAGAGTCAAGCCAAATTCTTTCTTTTCGAATAGCAATTTTGCTGTTTTATTTTTTATAAAGAAAAAGATCCTTTTATCATTTATCTTACTTATTTAACTTTAAATTCTTTTAGATGTCTGACAGCGACGATGTATCTTTGCCGTCCGACTCGGATTCAGACGAAGAGAAGAAATCCAGAAAATATCCTACACCTCCCAAGTAAGTTATTTATTTGCTTTTAATTGCAAACGTAGAGGCCCTTCTGCCAAATTAAAATTCGACACAAGTGACGACGATGAATCAAATCATTATATTTCAAAGGAAGAAGATAGGCACGTAAAATCTGTAGGTAGATTTTTCTAATCAAGTTTATGCTATACCTTAGAAAACACCTCAAGATAATTGTTTTGGTGAGAAAAGAGTAAACGGAGATTCCTCATATAAAGCAGCCGACGCTAATAGAAGACGTCGATCAAGGTACACAAATATACAAATTTTGATCCTCGATTTAGATCATCCTCTGTTAACTCGTCACCAAAATTATGGAAAAAGAGATCACAAAGCAGAAGTGCATCGTCTTCGTCTCGGCAATCGACTCCCGACAAAAGAAAACTGCCACCAAGAAAATTAAGGTGTTTTTCATACTGTAAATAAGCTCTAATTTTATTATTTAGTCCAAAACATCACAGAATTTCTCCACCAGCAGCTTTCAGAGGAAAAAGAAGCACACCACCAAATCGCCGTCGTATTTCCCCTCCACCTCGTAGGCGAATTTCACCTTCAAGGCTGCGCCAAAGGTAGATTTATAGTTTGTTCTGTCACTAGATTAGAAACTATTCCCGCTCTCCTAGAGGAAGATCTCCGCCAGTCATAAGAGAGAGAAAACACTCTGAAAGCCTTTCTCCATGGCGAAAGAGGCCTCGCAGCAGATCTCGCTCAGGTTCAGCGAATGGTAGAAAGTAGGCTTTTTTCATTGTTGCATATTTTATTAATTCAGACACAGTCCTTCACGTTTGAGACATAAAAGATCTCGCAGAGACAGCGAAGACGAAGAATTAGTTAAGGAAAGAGAGGATAACAAGTTCAGAACGTTAGTTTGCAGCCTATTATTATTATTATTATTAATGTATTTTTTAGACGTCGAGATGAAAGAATGAATATATTAGAACGCGGCGTTCGCAGGGTATGGGGGCAATCACCTACTCAACAAGAAATCGAAGACGTCTACGCACTGTTAGTTTTTATCTTAAGAATAGCCAATAACATTCTTAACAGTAAAACGTATTTCTATACTTGCAGATATCAAGAATTCGAGGAAGTAACGCAAAAGCAGCAGGAAGATAAAGAAAAGCTGAAGAAAAAACGTGAAAAGGAAAAAAAAGCTGAGGACAAGAAGAGGCTAGCAGAGCTCACTAAGGGCGGTGCTGAAGGTACGCTTTACTATTATTTTAAAACTGGTATTACAGAAATTTTAACAAGTACTTCCTCAGAAGATAGTGACAAAGAAAAAGAGCGTCGAAAAAAGAAAAAACATAAAAAAAATAAGAAACATAAAAAGGAAAAAAAGGTCAGGAAAGCTAAGAAAGAGAAAAGAGAAAAAAAGTCCAAAAAAACGGTAAATTATATTTATTTATCATTTTAAATGGTGAAATTAAAGACAAAAGAAGAAGAAGAAATCGAAGAATGGGTTGAAGTCACAGATGCAACTAGACAAAAAAGAGCGGCACAAGCAGCAAGAGACGCTGACGAAATGCAGGGACCAGCTATTCCAGATCATTTACTTGAGGAAGGCTATATTGACACAACTCAAATACCATTTGAGTAGGTTTCCCTTTTATATTAACTAATATTACCTAGCTACGGCAAGGAAATGACAAAACAGGAAGCAGAGGCATTTGCTGCATATCTTGCTCGGGGAGAGCGTATTCCACGACGAGGAGAAATTGGCTTGTCTTCAAACGAGATTACAGACTACGAAAGAGCAGGTTATGTAATGTCAGGAACTAGACATAAGGCAATGGAAGCAACTAGGATACGAAAGGAGAACATGGTTAGTCTATTTTTATGTGTTTTTTATTATCGGTGTATTTGCATTTGGTCGAGCCCTCGTAATAACGAGCTGACTCGGACCGCCGCTGTCATGACTCCTTGAGACTATTGAGCAGTTGTCACTACGACCGCTATCTTCTCGACGAGAGTCTCAGGTGTCATCGGTCAAGCGACAAGTGGAAAAATTGGGGCTGATTGTTGGCATAAAAAGCTTGGTAAAAATATAATTTTCAGGTTATGACAGCCGAAGAAAAACGTATGCTCTCAGGATTTTCAATTGAAGATCGCAAGAAAAAAGAGGAAAATATACTCAACCAATTTAGGCAGCTTATTAACGTGAAGAGAGCTGACTAATTTGTGCTTATTTTTAAGTTTATTGTTATTTTGAAATGTACTCTTCTTCGAAACGTTTTTTTAACACTTCCAGGTCGTGGGGGGGAATTAGGGCCAATTAGAAAACAGGGCAGGCACGAGCTGATCTAGTCTGGCCGTTATTCAAGCCTGCACCTGCAATTGACAGATGGCCTAGGTAAAGGTCCACTAAAATTATTGATGCCGTGTAAGCCGGTTGCCCAGCTCTTTCGCCGTTCAGTTGTTTCCTTCCAGATAAGAGCAGCTGCCGTCCAGCTACTTTATCGATCCCCAAGCCTAAATTTCTCGGAGTTCTCGCCATTTTTCAAGCAGTTGGAAAAAAGCGTTCCACCGGCGATTTTTCACATTTGCTCCGGCTCGCGGTTTACTGCCCATTCGTTACGCGTCACTCATGCTGTAATAGCAGAGTAATGAGCCATCCCGTCCTCTTTTAACCCATGTTTCAGACAGCTAATTTGTCTCCAAATTTTTGCGTAAAAATATACCCTTAAAAATGCCACGGGATCTATTAGTCATTTTTCACTGATGTTTTATATTTGCCTGTAACCATTCACGGCTTTATTTACTTTTTGAAGCGCTTTCCTCATCCTGAAGTATCAAACTATTTACTTTTTTTTAACCAATAAGTCTGCTCTAAAATTCATAATCATTGGTTGGAATTCTACCATCAAAAGTGTGCAGTGTGGTCATGCGACTTGGTACAGAAAATCGCTCGCACTATTGACAACAACAGTAAATGATCCGCATTTTGGACTCCGAAAATCGACACTCGCGCTATTGACTTTGTCAATTTATATAAATTAACTCGTCACTCTCTTTCTTTCCATCCTAGTGGGTAATAGATTTTTACTCTTATTAATTCTTTTATAATCTACCCTTCTCCTACCGGAAGTTCAAGTTCACTCGCTTGAGTCTTCTTTCTCGACCACTTAGCATGTGCGAGTAGAGCCTCATTGAAACCAGCTGTGGTGTTCTCGTTTCACTTTCATTATACTATAGCTCTATTGTTCTCTGAAAGCCTCATAAAACAATCTCCAGAAAATAGATGTCCGATGATCCCTCAGATGAGCCAGGACCCTCAACGTGCTCAGCATCCCGGTCAGGATCAACAGGTGGAGAAACACCGAAAAAAGGAATTCTAAAAAGACCTTCACTCAAGTCAGAAGCAGAACGAAAACCCTCAGTCTGTTTTCCAATAATAAGTATGCAAAAATTTAGCTGATTCCGACACTTTCTGGAGCACGAGCATCTCCCGATAGATTACCAGCCGACCAAGCCTCTCGAATACCTAAATTGTCTGTCACGTGGTGGGAGAAAAATGCTGTTGCCATTTTTGGTGACACGAGTGATGAAAACAATACGGACTCGGAGCAGATACTCAAAGACCTAGGAAGTGGCCCAAGGGTGTCGGGAATTCGTCCTCCTACTCTGAGACAAACAGCAATCCTTGACTCAGAAGAGGACAGTGAGGAGCACCATCATCCACCACTAAAAACCCTTCATCTAAGGGAAGAATTGAATGATGAAGAAGGTAAATTTACATGGAAAACAAAATCTAGATGTCAATATAGATGATGGGCGCGATGATGCGATGAGTATAGCTTCCTCGACGGGCAGTGCAGCTTCGAGCATCGTTGGTCGATGGTGGACAGGGAAAGACATGCGTTTTGTGCCTCACTGTCAGAAAAGAGGCTGCAATCACGCTCACCATAATGGTGAGCTGGGTGAATATCTAACTCCGACACAGAGGAGAAGTAAGGTGCGGTTTATACTTTATTTTCGAAAGCCGAAACTACAGGAAATGGCTCAATTAAAAAAGGAATTACGCTCTGCTTTGACAGAACGCGATGATAAAGACAAACATTTATCAGAGCTGCGGGATAGAATAAAAGAGATCGAGATGCTGAACGATGTTCAAACGGCTCTGGCTGATAGTCATAAAATGATGCAGCGAGAGCGCGAAACAAGAGAGCAATACGACAAGGAAAAAAAGCAATTGGAAAAGAAGCATAACGTCAGAGTGAATCAGTTAAT
Source organism: Oscheius sp. JU1382 (assembly GCA_932521405.1). Lineage (NCBI taxonomy): Eukaryota > Metazoa > Nematoda > Chromadorea > Rhabditida > Rhabditidae > Oscheius > Oscheius sp. JU1382. The sequence goes on from OW051479.1 coordinate 10,844,169, forward strand.
CCAAGAGACTATGAACGCTCGGTTTGTTCTTTGTTTGCTGAGTTTAACTTCACACTTCTAGAGATGAAATAGCCCGCCATACGGCTAGAATAAATGAATTAGAAGAAATTTTGGGAAGACCACGTGTAGAAGCTGCTACGATGACAGATAATGAACAGGTACCAGTATGTAATAAGATTTTATTTGACTCCTTTTCAGTATGCAGTCCCTTCAACGAGCCATGATATGATGGGACTCGGAGAAACTGACCCTACTGACCCTGCAATCTTCCCACAAGTTCCCAGAATATCGACAACAGTTTCGACAGAGCCGAATCCTCTCTCACCAGCTAGAAGTCTAACTGGCGATGGTCTCTCCATATTTGCACTACCCTCCCCCATGTCAGTGTCGATGGAGAGTAAGATCAGCGGTCAGCCGATGTATCTCAGCCAAGAGGCTCTTAATCATATACAGGTTGGAAATTGACTTTTTGAAACTCAAATATCAAAATAGGCATATCAAAATGAAGCGTTTATTTGGCGCACAAAAACTGCCCAGCTAGAAATGGTAATCAAAGAACAGCTATTGAAAAGTTCACAAAATGAGCAGCAGATGCAAAGAGAAAAAGAGTCTCTTTTGGTGGAATTGGAAGCCTACAGAAAAGGAAACCAGGCGAGTCAACACAATTCGGGCGGAACAAATGTCCACGATTATTTCTTTATACTATGCTGGATATTTTCCTGTAGAAAGTATATTTTACACCTAAATAAGCAAAGGTTTAGCCTATTACTAGCCAAGCCAAAAGCCCAGTGGTTCAAGAACATTCTTTAGTAGACAATATTTCAATGGTTCAAATAGCGTAAGTATTATTCCATATCCACTAAATCTCTTATAGGCAGCCTCTTTTGATAGAAAGGACAACCAGTTCTGCTTCACAGATTGAATGTTCTGATCTTTCTTGCATCGAGCGAAAGAAAAGCCTGATAGAGGAGAATCAACAACTTCTAGTGACTATAGAGGAAGGTAATACAAGAGTCCAGGAGTTAGAAGAGGATGTAAATGCGTTGAGAGTTGACTTGGATAGCCTAGACCTTGAAAGGTATTAAGCACTTTTTGTAATTCCACTTTAATAAATACAGAAAAGGCATATTATCCAAATTTGAAGACGCCCAGAGAAATGCTGAAGAGAAAGCAGCAGAATTGACAGCTGGAGAGATCACAATCAGCCGATTACAGGTAGCTTTTGTTTTGTAGCACTAATTAGGCTTCAGAGTGAAAAGGACACCATGCAGAAGGCTATAGCCTATATGGAGGAAAGAATGCAAGTCTACCAGAATACTTTGATGGATAATGACTTGGTCGTGAGTGATGAGAATAGTTCGAATTGGAGAAAAGGCTGTCCCGATCCACGTTATTCAATAATGGTCTCAAAAAAACAACAGACTGAGATGACTTCACAAGATCTTAATCAGCACGAGTCTGAATTTGAGTCGACAAAACGAAGGCTCGAAGAATTACATTCTCAATTCACAGCTAATCGTTCCGATCTCAAGGGGAGATTCGAAGAGATTGAGAAGATCCTACTCACAAAGACACAATTGGTAGAAATGCTTACTAGACAACTTGAAGACACACGAAGAGATCAGAGAATTCAACTCGATGAGCATCAGAAAGAGAGAGAAGAGTATAAGCAATCCCTATCTGCATTAGCTGTGGTAGCAGAACGGGTGCCTCTTCTGGAAACACGAATTCAGGAACTATTAAAGGTTGGTTGTTATACTGCATAAATCAGCTCTTCAGGACTTATCCGATTCCGAATTGAGATTAAAGGAACAAAAAGAAGAGTATGAAACTGGACTTGAAGGAGCTCTTGAAGAGGCTTTAAATAAATACAGGGAGCAGAGTGAGTATTGGAAGGAGAAAGTACGCGTTTTAGAAACTCAACTGGACAGAGCAAAGGTACTTCTTTTCTTTTGAAAAGTTTAGATCAATTTCAGAGTGAAGCAATACAGTTAACTAGAGAGAAGGAAGAGCTACGTCTTAAATCTCGCCTAGAAAAAGTTGATCTAGAACAGAGGCTGACTAGCTCAATCGATCATGTTGCACTTCTAAGCTCTCAGATGAATAAGGTTAGAAGAGATGTCGAATGTGAAGCGAGACCAAAACATGTCTCTAAATATGTGGCATGTCGGCCAAATGCTAAAGATAAGTCAACTAGCATAGAGAAAGGGGATCTCTTTGACGAGGCTGAGGAACGTCTCAAATTATGCCAAGGAGAACTGGCTACCACAAGGAGACAAGTTCACGTGCTGCAGCAAAAACTAATCAGTACAATACAAGACAGATCTGATCGTCGGCTACAAGTCAGGAAAAAGATTGCCTGTGTTGTGGATAGGCCGATAAGTGCGGATGGGCGTAGAGCAGATGAGCCAGATGGAGAGACCTTGGCAAAAATTGAGAATCTTGAGACGAAGAACTCCGAGCTTCGAGATAAATTATCCCGAGCTGAGGAGGAAAAGGCTTCTCTTGTGCAACAAGAGCGCGACAGAATCCAACATCTGGCGCAGGAATTTGATAATGTACGGAAGGAGTTAGATCAAGAGATGTGCCGCTACGAATCCGAGAAAAAGTGGTTAAAATCGAGAATTTCAAATTTGGAAAAGGACAACAAAGAGTTGCAAAAACAGCTAGAAGAAGAAAAGAGTAGCAGTCCGGACAAAAGAAAATCTCTTATTCAACCTCTGCCTATAATTTCTGTACAGTCCATAGTATTAGCTGACGAGGACAGAGGCGGCTCTTTGAGAAAAACTCTCTCTGAGCCAGAATTGAGTTATGATGATGAGGAGACCAATAGACTGATTTCTGTATTGAAATTAGAAAATGCTAGGCTTGTCGGGTAAGTCTTTGTTTCTGAACTAATAAAACTGCATTACCAGAGAGTTAGAACGAGTGCGTGACTCTCTTCGTCGAACAGCCTCCGCTGCTTCAGCTGCAAGTCGTCGCTCTAATCGCAGCCAACTCTCTCCAGCATTTGGAGCCTTGGCAGACGATCTAAATATGGTTTGTGGCTTTTAACTATAAAATATCTCTTTCCCCAGGTGAAAACCGATCTCGAGCAGATTCTCAGTCAAATCGACGAAGAGGCACCAAAACATGTTATTACGCCGACTACAGCGAGTCGCGGTCCAACTCCAGCTGAAGAAGAACAGCTTCAATCGGTTTGTTCTTTTTTAAATTTTAAGTATGACCTTTTTATTGGAATTGTTTTGTTTCAGAGCGTAGCGGAATCACTTTAATTTTTTATTCAATTTTAAATCAATATTGATGTAAAGTGGGTAAATTTAGGAGTGCCATTTTAGTTTTAACACTATCAAACTGCTGTGTAGTTTTACTTGACAAATTTGGAATCTCCTAGTACTATAGAAACTAGGGAGCAAGACAAAAATTTCAGAAAATATTGAAAAACGTAATGGCGGATTGGGAGACAGATGAAAGAGAAGCTTTGGCGAAAGATTTGAAGCGATCCCGACAAGAAAGAGACAATTTAAAGGTTTGAGAATTTGTTTTAACAGTAAGAAGTATTCAAGATTCGACTTGATCGCATAACGAGTGACCTGAATAGGGCCAACGCAGAGCTCGAAGTTTTTCGCAATGAAAGAAAAGACGATATGCCTGAAAAGATAGACGGTCGTCTTGCTAGAAGTAGGAGTGCAGCTGATTTGAACCACGAAGTAGACCGAGAAGAAGCTGTTCGCTGGAAAGCCAAATGTGGAACGATGTTTCGCGAGCTGAATACTGTCAGAAAGGGATATGCCAAGGCTATTGAAGACAGAAGAGAACTGAAATATCAGCTGGCTACATTACGCTATGAGCTAGAAATGACCAGATGTCAGATCAATACCAGAAAAGGTTCAAATTCAACTGCCTATTTTTCTCCAAAATCAATTCGAAGTGATGCTACTTCGCTGGCTGGCTATCAGACTCCGACTAAGATTCCAGTTCAACAGCCGACAGAAGTCATAGTACACGAATCGCCAATGCTTTTCTACAAAGGGTCAAATCGCGAGTCCGTTTCGTGTACTATAGCTGCTTCATCTAGCATGAAGAATTTAACCGAAACAAGAAGATCAGTCTCTGCCAAAAGAAACAATCAACGTAGAAGAGCTTCTTCTAAAGAGGAATACGTGGCAAGAGAGCAGCGAAGGAGTCAGAGACAGAAGAGTGCTTCAGTTTATGCCACGGCTCCTCATAGCATTTCCTCATCCATGTGCAGCTTGCAGCAAGCAGTGGGAACAAGCTCAGAGATGGGAAATCTCTATACAAAGTCAGATAGCCTCCAATCAAATTACGCTACAATTCACAGGCCACCCATGCCTTGTTTAATGTCTCAGTCCTGGCATGAACCCTCGACGTCTACTCGTTTAGACGAGCTGCCATTAATACACACCGAGGAGGAATTTCAGCGTAGCCACAGTAGAGTGGTTTCGTTGCGAGAAAAAGTTGGTCGTTTGACTCGCGAAAATGCTCGCCTCATGGCTGAACTGGAACGAAAACATGACCCCGCATTAGACCAGGAAAGCCGTTTAACTCGACTGGAGCAGGAGAAAAATATACTGACAGAACAAGTTGAGAGACTGGTCAAGAAGATTCATGAGGAACAAAAGCATAATACAACTTCAAAACACATGGAAGAACTGTTGACTCTTTCGAGGCAGGAAAACGAGATGTATGAGAGAAAGATTCGAGAGATGGAAGAAGAACGGCGGGAGATATATCTAGTCATGTTTCAGAAGGGTCAGCAAGCGGCGAGGATGGATATTAAGGTTTCTTCTTCACTATTGGCATATAAATAAGATGATTTGCAGGAACAAAAAGAACTAGATCAGATGGCAAGTGATAAAATGGTATTGAAATTCCTACATGATGCTTTCCTATACTTTTTAACAAACAAAGGAGATTCCAAAGAACACTTGCAGGCTATAATGACGATGCTGGAGTTTAGCAATGAGCAGAAAGACGAAGTAATGAGGCGAAGAGGCAAATCACATTAAGTTTTTCACTTTCAAAGGTGCTTTCTTGTTTTCTGTGATAAATTTAAACTTGTTCTCATGTTTTATCTGAAAGAAGCTTATCACACATTTGCATCATATGAAATAAGATGATAAGAACTGTGTGAAAGAGATAACAAACAAAGTTTCACTTATAAATTAAATAATGCTGCATAAATCCTGTGGCAAGGGAGTTATGCTAATTTTTCGACGTAGTGTCAACAGGCTCTCATTTTTCACCTCCATCTTTCATCAGAGGTATGGCCAATACTTCAAGCAATGAACAACTAGGAGATTGGCATAGAATCAAAGGTAGGTTTTGTAGCCTTCTAGGGAGACATGTGCACGGTTTCCGTCCAGGAACGGTAGTTAAAAGATAGAGAAAGTCCACTTGTCTCGCTACTCAGTTGATAACCTTAAAAACTTGCTTGAAATCATCTTGGTGATCTGAGCACATATGATGTAACAAAGACTGAGAGGACTGATAAAGACCACAAAAAGGGGCGTCATTCCAAACGGTTTATTTACTTTCATTCCAACCACTTATTCCTGCCCGATGACCACGCACATCTATCGCTATGATGGCCATACATATGCCATTGAGCAGGTCACTCAAGCAAACCTCGTCAGCAGAGGTAGAATTTCAACTATCCAAGATGCCTCTAGACTTCTTCTTAGCTCCCCCATGACTCTTGCTTGCTGTTCTAAATGCAGAAATTTTAGAAATGTGTCATAGTGTGAAGGTTCAACTCTGGATAGCTGGAATTGGAATATTCGCCGGACTCTCCGCAGCAGTGGTCTTTGCCATGCAGTATCAAGTAAGTTAGTGTTTAGTAATGAGAAAATATATTTAAGAACTGGTCAGCAACGCTTCTGGCTATGACATCTGGACTTTTTGCCATTTGGCTTTTACATCTTCATCTAGCCTACAAAAATAACAAAATCCTACAATGGAAGCCAAGCACGTTCAAGCTGATGATGTACTTCAGTAAGCTTTTTTAAATTAGACATATTTTTTTTTGTAGATGTGACAGTGTGTCTGCTAGCTATTGTTGGAATGACTGGTTGTCTAATCGCCGCAGGGGTGAAGCACCAAACACTAACTACTCAAGGTGAGAGGTTGTTCCGCTCTTGAGTCCGTCTTGTGTCAAGTCTATCTAGTTACTGTATTTTTCAGGCTTGATGGGTGAAAATCTGTGGATCACATCGGTGTGGTGCTTTATGCTTGCTAAGTGGTCTATGCTTTTGGCAACTTTCTCCCGTCGTTATGGAAGCCAAGTTATGGCTCCATTGACTAAAAGTCTCCCAATTTATGCTGGAGACGAGGAACAGCTGTATTAGTGCCAAAAGACGGCTAAAAGAAGATCTCGAAGCTTGCGTAATAAATTATTTTACGATTCTTGTCTTGTGGACGGGAGGAAACAGAGTTTTTGTCTTCGCAGTCCGGTTAGACCGGGTGGCGGTAAGAATAGGCGGAGGAGAGGTTGTGTGGCTGCAATTAGGCCGAGGCGGAGGTCGCCCGACTTTACTCATTAGAATGGTCGAATCTTCGCGTCTTACCTGATGTTTCCGGTCCTGTTTTACATCACCATTTTTCTGGTCGGAGGAGCGGCCACTAGAAGTTTGCGTCAAAGATATTGTACTTTTCTCTCCTTTATTCCTCTATCTACTAGTATTTAGTACTTGATACCGAAGTTCTTCGTGAGCTAGACGCCTGGGAGCTGAAGCAGTTAAGAGACTTCGTAAGGGGAAAAGGACGAGGCAGTGTATCACGCTTTCCTGTCGAACTTCTCGAGTCTCAGGACCCGAAAGATGAACCTATGCTTAATTTGATGGATCCGATGATTATGGACCAGGGCGGCGTTAGTATACTTTCAACCGAATATGTGAGCCTTTAGCTGCTGAAAATTTCTCAATCTTCCAACAAAATAACGCCAACCGGCTTTATCGCTTCATCCACTTCGCTTCTGGAAAAGGTGAACACTTCGAAAGCCAATAGCAAAACGGTGAGTCCATTCGTTTTTACAGTGAAGTGCATAATTAGAGTCACAAGCCGTCGACTACTAAAAGGCCAACTACTAAAGTGCCCGATAAACGGCCAAGACCCAAGAAGGAAGACGAACCGACGAAGGAGACTTTCAAGGAGATGGCTGATATTTTTCAAGCCATAGTAAGCAGAAGACAAACTATGTTAAAGGAAGCGCGAGAAAGTACTGTAAGTCCTAAAAGAATCCAGCAAATTTTAGTCGGCCATGGGTACCTGGGAACCGATGAATCCGAAAGAAGAGTCTGACGACTCGAGAGTAGATATTAAGCCATCTCACATTCCAATCGAGAGCACCCATTCTGAGCATGAAAGTAAGTTGAGTTTTTATTTTTTTAAATCACCAGATATGTCAAAAGAAGAGTATGAAGCCAAATTGCAAAGCCTATCTCGGCAGCTGACCGAAATTATGGCGTTAATTCAAAAGACCAAAGATAGACGTCCAGTACATCAGAAGCTGCCTCCCAGGCCAAAATTAACAATTATTCGTAATGTAGGGAAAAAAAATGTAATTCTTTCAACAGGACTTTAGGGCACAGCCGAGCAGACCAAAGACGGTCAATACGAGTTCATTGCAACAATAAGTTTGATACAAGATGGAGGCAAGAACATCCTTGTCGACACGGGAATGGGAACAGATATCAATGGAAGAACGCATCTTTTGGCTGGTACAGTAATTTTTTGTACACATACATGGCTCTAGAGCTGAGTTCTCTTGGCCTCGCCCCACCAAACATTAATGTTGTTGTATCTACTCATGGACATTCTGATCACAATGGAGGGCTGCACGATTTTCCTGATGCGATTCACTATCAAGGCTGGTATCAACACTATCAATCGCGCTTCAATCTTTCTGGACTTTTTGAGGTAAGCTGCCTTGAAGTTTCCGCTGCGTCAGCTGCAGTCTTGTTAGCCTTTAGCTTGATTTGGTGTGAAGGGTGTTGCAGGGTGATCGGCACCAGCTGACAGAAAACGTGTACCTCCTACGCAGCCCTGGACATTCTTCGGACGATCTGGCTGTGATCGTCAAAGACGAAGCGACTTTCGGCAGCAGTGTCGCCATCGCAGGTAGGCATTGGCCGGTTTGTGGAATGCCGTCGGGGAAACTGAAATTCTCCGAGACTTTTCAGGCGACACTTTTTTGAGGAAAGAAGACATTGACTATCAAATGATGTGGAAGCCGTTGAGTGCTAATGAGGTGTGTGACCTATTGAGCTAGTACAACGTCTGATAATCTAGAATCAACAAGCTGAATCTCGGCGTCGGCTAGCATGTGGCCAATGGAGATGGATTGTACCGGGCCATGGCCCTCCTTTTCCGCTGGAGGCCTCACTTCGCGCCAAATTTGGCTGCTGATCTTACGATAGAGATCTCTAATAAAAATTGACCTTATCGAGTTTATCTCTATGCGGAAATCTTGATAACTTTCTGGGCAGTATACTGACTCGCCGCAATTGCGACGCTAACGGGGTCGCAGATTCTCACTTTCCGCCCCTTTCGCCCCCGGGACACGACAGGAAGTTTCTGTCTGCCTAAGGCCTCAAGAGAAAGAGGAGAAACTTATTCTTTGCTACTATTATATTTTTTTTCATTTTCTCTGGTCACACATGCCTCATTTGTAGTGCTAGCTTAGCTTATTTAAAAGATACAAAAAGAAAAAGGAAGCCTCAAAACAGAATGTGACGCTGTTCCAACATTTTGAACTGGATTGCGCTAGACCGATTCGCGATCACATGCACTTCTGACTTGATTGAAAAGGCTCTCCTGCCAGATGTGCTCTGTAGTTTCTAGTCAAGTTTATAATTTTATGGTGCTATTGGTTGGCTAAGTCAAAAATTCGCGAAGAGGCTTACGAAAAATATAAAAATGATCGTCGGCAGTAGGATATGATAAGAAGTCCGGTCTTTGGCTTGTATTTTTCTAAAAGTCTAGTCAAATAGCTATCTGTCTAATTAAAAAAGAATCAAATAGGTGGTTAAGGCTTATTAAGGCCTATTATCAATTTATTGCAATGTCAAATGACCAAATAAAGTTCCATTTTCTCCCTCTCCGAACGGCAAATGTTCCGAATGGTGACGGGTTTCTGTTGGCGTAACGCTGGTCCGCCGTCCAGAGTATTGCGGTTTCTATCAGTCGCTCTAGGCGATCCGGATCCCCAGTCCCCCCAACAGCCATCGGGATCCTCTCCCGGCTCTCCCGCCGCAGGTCTTGAACCTGCTCTCTCTCCCAAAGCCCCAGCCTATAAATTGCGTTTTCACCCGCCGGCAGCTTCCGTTCTTCGGTTGCTTCAAACTATTCTTTTTGCAATGCCATGCTAGCCAATATGTTCCATTGGCAGATGTCCATCTCAAAAAGAAAGAAATTTTCAGCCAGCCAGGCCATGGAGGAGCCAAGTTGTGTGCTCATCACTGGAGGGGCTGGATTCATTGGTTCTAATTTCATCAACGATACCTTTCCAAAATGGGCCAATACAAAGTGAGACGTTTTCTTTGATTTTCTGCATCCTGACGCCACTATCGCGCATAAACGAGCTAGCTTTGCTTGTAGCAACAACAATTCTACCAGTCCAAACAATGAGGAATTGATTTCAGATTCGTAAATTATGACAAATTGGCATTCGGGGCATCGCCAAACCACATTGAAAAGTACATTCGCGACTCTACTCGATACGTTTTTGAAGAGGCCAAGCTTGAGGATCAAGAACGGTTAGACCGCACTCTTAGAGAGCATCAAGTCGATATGATAATTCACTTCGCTGCCATTACACACGTAGACGAGTCATACAGCGATCGGGTAGGAACTATACGGGACAATGTGATCTCAACCACAACACTATTGGAGAGCGTAGTTAACAGGAATTACCACGGTATCAGACGGCTAGTTCATATAAGCACAGGTAAGATACTTGCCATTGTATCACAAATATTGTTTAGATGAAGTTTATGGAGACTCTTTTGCCGATCATACACCAAAGACAGAGGAAAGCCTTCCAAATCCAACAAATCCGTATGCGGCAAGCAAAGCGGCCTGTGAGCAGATCATTAGATCGTACTATGTAAGCTTTTATGACGGCATTTATTTGTCTAGCATTCTTATAAGCTGCCCTACGTGATGGTTCGAATGAACAACGTCTACGGTCCTCGACAAGCAGACACCAAACTTATCCCTAAATTCACGAAACTAGCTCTGGAACAGAAACCATACCCATTGATGGGTGATGGACTCCACACGCGAAGCTGGATGTTCGTTTTTGATTGCGCAGAGGCCATCAGACGAGTAGCCCTAGACGGAGCTTTAGGAGAAGTCTATAACATTGGCACAGACTTTGAGATGACTAATATTGAGCTGACGAGAAAGATCCATGCTATTGTCAATAAATTACAGCAACGGTCAGTGCCTAGCCTGGAAGAAATGTCGAAATTTAGGGAGGAGTGTGCGCCTGCCTTTCGACCAATTCCCGATAGGCCGTATCACGATCGCAGATACTACATAGACTTTAAAAAAATTAAAAAAGTACGTTTATTTTAACCTGAATGTGACATTTCATGGCCTGTCGTTGTTGAGTAGATGGAGTAACCTGTTTTAAAACAGAGAACAATCCAGCCGAAATCCCCTGCCTTGCGATTTCGGTTCAAACATGCCTAAAATCTCTTTCACCTACTTCAATCATAGTAAAATGCCTTTAATTTCCACCTGCTTAGAAAGATCAGAGTTGTCGGAAAAAAAAAACTCCAAAGGCCCAACAATCATAGGATTTTTCAGGCAATGGGTTGGGAGTGTACAACTCCGTTCGACGAAGGTCTGATGCAAACAATCGAATACTACGTGCACGAGTACCGGAAATCGGCATCGGCAACTCAGCCTCGTATCCAAGGATAATCGTCGTCATATCAATCCGGTCTCTCTTTGAAATCATTTTATTGCGACTTTCTTTTAATTACAGGAGTCTTTCACAAATAGAAGTTTTAGCTAGCCTATTTTTGTACAAAATTTATTTAGTCTCCGTGCAATTTGAATAAATACTTTTTCCAATTACCCTATTGAATGAAAACTGCACATTGCAAAAAATTAATTCACCTGCTTCATTCGTTAAAAGTCAGCTGTCTTCCCCCCCTCTCACTTCGGGAATGTCTCAGCCGAAAGAATTACGCTTATGGTTTTTAATTCCAAGGCAACATGTTCAACTATTCCATATATTCTTTATCATTGAACTGTTTCTCCTTCCAATCAATGGTCTGATCTTTCTAGCGGTAAGTAGTAACTTAACGAAACTTAACTATAGTCTATTGGCCATGAAAGTTGTCACGAAAGTACGGGTTCACGCCAATCTACGTTTAATTCTGCAATCGTTTATGGTATATTACGTTGTAGCTAGCATAGTCTGTGATATAGATACATTACATTGTGGTACTGGCTTGTAGAGCTATAATTCTACTATTTCAGTTGGAATACTTTAAACTCGAAGGTATTAACAGCGTCTATTTGAATCAGGCTTTTAGGAGAGCCACAGGAAAACTACATTATTATGTTTTGCAGTTATATCAGGACTTATTTTTTCTCATTAATTTTATTAGGGTAAATTGGCCGGCCTAGCTTGTACTTACTGTTCTTAGAATTTGGATTATCTTCGCCGAGCGAGTTGCCGCCTGTTATTACTTGAAAGACTACGAATGTAACTCATTTCTGTTGGCTTGACAAGAATTTTTAGGCAAGCGACGGCTTTTCATTCCCATCTTTCTGATAGCCTACAACTCCATTGTCTCCTTCGTTTCTGCTTACTTTTTCACTTATGGTAAGTGCTCTATCTGCATTAAAGAAATTTGCAGAAATATTTCCTTGGTGGCTTCTGGCTGGAATGGGAGTACTTTGCAGTTTAGCTGGAGCAACAGGATTTATTGCAATTTTCAAATACAATAATTTTCGTTTGAATGGCGTCAATCGAAACCATCGCGTAGTAGCAGCCTACAATTTAACTGAATACAATTATTTATCTATGCGCTTCCAGTTAAACGAGAACTTACGCTCGATGAAGGTGAGTCTATCGGCTTCTCTGATATTGATTGCTAAGCTCTTGAAAACGGCCTTCTTCCTGCTAGGAGGACAAAATATTCTCTATGCGCTAGTCTACGCGATTTCTAGCACAGAAATTGTTGAAGCATTAGAAGATGGTTGGATATCTCAGTTTTTAAATACACTCTTTAACTTCTTCGTTGCGACGTGAGTGATTGGATAAGCCGAACAGAATCATTCAGAGACGGAGTGATAATCGCCTTGGGAGTTTTACTAACGGATTCAACCTATGTCCAGGTTGTCAAAAATTTGAAATATATAGGCTGGCTAGTTCCGGTATTCTGGATGAGACTAGATGACGCTCCACCTATTTCAAAAAATGAAACACAACTCTACTTTGTTAGTCTTACTTCTCAATGGGACAATTATTTCGACCGAGAAGAGAGACAAAAAAGACCAAAAACGCGCAAAGGAAGGGATGAATAAATTATCTTTATCCACATCTTGTGCTTTCCCTTGAGATGTCTATGCTTGACGCGACATACGGTTAGCCTGGGCGGAGCTTTTCCGGGCCACCTGCTCCAAGGATTTTGGCCTATTGGACTACATGCTCCTTTCGCTCCACCAGCCATTCTCTCGCCTCAGCACCTAGCCTCATGTTGCTTGTTCTCGTTGCCATGGAGAGCCAATTGATCCGGGCGCTGTGTCGTGCCCTTTTTACGCAACACCAATAGGCTCATGCAATTAATTCCTCGTTTAACCCCTATTCTCAACCACTTTTTCTGATTAAAGCCTATTTCAGTGAAATGAGAGAAATAGTCCACATCCAGACTGGCCAATGCGGAAACCAGGTAACCTAGCGAAATAATCGAAGCTCAAATTTTCAGATTGGGGCCAAGTTTTGGGAGGTGATTTCTGATGAGCATGGTATTGAGCCGACTGGTGCCTATAACGGAGATTCTGATCTTCAGTTGGAGCGAATCAACGTCTATTATAATGAAGCTAGCGGTAAGCCTGCTTAATTAGTCTGGTAGTGCGTTTTTAGGAGGAAAATACGTGCCTCGCGCCTGCTTGGTCGACCTCGAGCCTGGAACAATGGATTCTGTCAGGGCTGGACCTTACGGCCAACTTTTCCGCCCGGACAACTTTGTTTTCGGTTCATTTAGCAATTAAAAAAAACCTTTCGACTAAACTTTTCTAGGTCAATCGGGAGCCGGCAACAACTGGGCTAAAGGCCATTACACAGAAGGAGCCGAGCTGGTAGATAATGTCCTTGATGTTGTGCGAAAAGAGGCCGAGAGCTGCGACTGTCTTCAGGTACACAGCCAGCTGGGGTGGCCTAATTGCAGGCTTTCGTCGGGAATGCCGAAAAAGGGGGCACAGCTGACAAATAGCAGTGAAAATTCAGGGATTTCAAATGACTCACTCGCTGGGAGGAGGAACAGGTTCAGGAATGGGTACTTTACTCATTTCGAAGATTCGTGAGGAGTATCCGGATCGCATTATGAATACCTTCTCCGTTGTTCCGAGTCCAAAAGTCTCGGACACTGTTGTCGAGCCCTACAATGCGACTCTTTCTGTTCATCAGTTGGTCGAAAACACGGACGAGACTTTCTGCATCGATAACGAGGTAGAGAAGCTATTTGATAATTAAAGCTACTCATCTAGGCTCTGTATGACATATGTTTTCGTACTCTCAAGCTGACTACTCCCACTTATGGAGATCTCAATCATCTGGTTTCAATGACAATGAGTGGAGTCACCACCTGTCTTCGTTTCCCCGGGCAATTGAACGCCGACCTACGAAAATTGGCTGTGAACATGGTTCCTTTCCCTCGGCTTCATTTCTTCATGCCTGGATTTGCTCCTCTAACCTCCAGAGGAAGTCAACAATATCGGTAGTTTATTTTTTCTACCCAATCTATATTTGTTAGCTCTTTAACTGTCCCCGAACTTACGCAGCAAATGTTCGATGCCAAGAATATGATGGCAGCTTGTGATCCTCGCCACGGCCGGTATCTTACAGTTGCTGCAATGTTCCGAGGACGTATGAGCATGAAGGAAGTTGATGAGCAAATGCTCAACGTCCAAAATAAAAACTCGTCCTACTTTGTTGAATGGATACCAAACAACGTAAAGACAGCTGTCTGCGATATACCGCCAAGAGGAGTAAAGGTTGGAGCACATTATTTCTAGCTTATACCGAAGACCTATTGTTTCAGATGGCCGCTACTTTTGTCGGCAATTCAACTGCTATCCAAGAGCTCTTTAAGCGAATTTCCGAGCAATTTACAGCGATGTTCCGTCGCAAAGCTTTCCTCCATTGGTATACTGGAGAAGGTATGGATGAGATGGAATTCACTGAGGCCGAATCCAACATGAACGATCTGGTTTCCGAATACCAACAGTACCAGGAAGCTACGGCTGACGATGAGGGAGAATTCGACGAGCACGATCACGAAGTTGAATAGATCATTCTTCTGTTTGAACATTTGCTTTTAAAGTAATAACTGTCAATAAATCTCAACTAATGTTTTTTTTTCAATAAGTGGTACATTTTATTTTCAATTTTAATTCGACTTCTAAAGGATATACTAAACATAAGTTCTTAGGCTTAAAACCAGGGCTTCCCTGGTTTACTTGGGATGAGGTCATGAGATACTGTAACAAATTGCGAAAATTCAAAAATTTCAATCGTCGCGATCGAAATTTTCTTACAAAACCAAAATGGAATGGTGTAATATGACAGACAAAAACGTGGGACTTTCAAAAAAATGTTGTAAAAACGCGGAAGCCTTTCAAGAAATTACAAAAACATGGGATGTTCACAAATACTGTAAAAGTTTCGGAAATTCAAAAAAATTAAATTTGGTTCTGGCACAGGCCAAGCCAAAAAACCCAAATCAACGCGCAGAATAAATTTACAGCAGCAGCAGCACGCTATTTGGGATCATGAATGAATGAATGTGTAGGACCAGCAGCAGCACAAACGACGCTGTGGCCTTTTAACGAGGAGTAAGTGTGGCAGCTTGAGGAACGTGAGCGAGGGCTGCTGCCCAGACTTGGGCGGGTAGTGGTCTTTTTACTACCCTACCCGGCTTAGGGCTACCCGAAAATAGGCTCGTTTGTATTACCCTATACCCGAAGCGGGTTACCCAAAGCCTATGGCTTTCCAAATAAATAAGACATAATCTGAAATCAGTAAGTACAGTAACGTCCAAAAGTTTGGAAACTTTTGTTTTTTTGGGGGTTCTCGCTCATTTCTCAGTACAGCTCTCTTAAATTTTGGCACAGGCTACTAGTATAGAATACAGTGTGGTGCAAAATGATATAGGCACCCCTCATTTTGCTTGTCCTGGACGATAGACGAATTCTTTAAAAAAACTGACTCCGTAGTCATTTTTAGCGCTCTTTCAAACCCCAGTATCTGGAAATTCAGCGCACTTTCTTTGTTTCCAGAGCGAGTAACAATCCGAGAGAGAAAATCTGTCAAATTTTTTTGGTGCAAAATGATATAGGCAGAGAGGAAAAACGACGAAATCAGCATGTTTCGTGGCTGTTTTTATAAAGGAACTGTTTCTGACAACTTTAATCTAATTGTCTACGTCAATCTTAACGCGAAACAATGGGAAAAGGAACTCCTTTGACTGATGTCGAAAAGGGAAAGATTGATGTCCTCCTCCGCGAAAAGAAGAGTCATCGGGAGATCTCAAAAGCTATCGGGCGCTCTGCTGGTGTTATCGATAATTATGTCAAGCTCAAGGGATCCTACGGCAAAGCAAAATCTACCGGGAGACCAAAAAAATTGATTTCAAGAGATGAAAGACTTATCGTCCGAAAGGCTTCGAACACACCTTTGAGCTGCTCCCAGATAAAAAATGACCTACATCTTGATGTTTCTCGATGGACTGTGAATCGCACACTCAATAATTCCAGTTTCATAGTTCGTCAGAAGATGATCTCGGCCCCAGCACTCAAAGATTACCACAAAACTGCCCGTCTAGAGTTTGCTAGAGTTAACATGGCCAGAGATTGGACGACTATCTTATTCTCTGATGAGAAGAAGTGGAATCTCGATGGTCCGGATGGAAATAACAGCTACTGGAGGGATCTTCGCAAAGAGCCAGCCTATTTTTTCACAAGAAATTTCGGTGGCGACTCAGTGATGACCTGGGCCTCATTCTGCGCTGGAGGAATTGTTGATTTGACCTTCACGTCAAGTCGCATGAACTCCAAGGACTATCAAGACATCTTGACCGAGTCTCTGCTTCCATTTCTGCGTCTCAACCGCCATCGACCACTTGTCTTTCAGCAGGACAATGCCAGTATCCATGGTAGTCGATCGACAAAGGAATGGTTCGCAGCTAACAATGTCACCGTTTTGCCTTGGCCTGCTCGATCCCCTGATCTCAATCCAATCGAAAATCTCTGGGGATGTATGGTTCGAAAGGTCTACCAAAACGGGAAGAAGTACGACAGTGTTGCCGAACTGAAAGATGGTATCAAAGAAGCCTGGAATTCCCTCGATCCCAACTTGCTTCAAAACCTCGTTGGAAGTATGCCGAATCGAATCTTTGAAGTAATTGCTAAAGGTGGCGGCGTGACGAAATATTGGGACGTGTTATTTTTAATTGTTAATAATAAAAAATATTAAAATATCGTCGTTTTTCCTCTCTGCCTATATCATTTTGCACCAACAAAATTTGACAGATTTTCTCTCTCGGATTGTTACTCGCTCTGGAAACAAAGAAAGTGCGCTGAATTTCCAGATACTGGGGTTTGAAAGAGCGCTAAAAATGACTACGGAGTCAGTTTTTTTAAAGAATTCGTCTATCGTCCAGGACAAGCAAAATGAGGGGTGCCTATATCATTTTGCACCACACTGTAGTAATAAGGTGGTTAAAACCGATTTGCAGTAAAAAGGATAAACAATTTTTTTTAACTTTATTGAATTTGGGGCGTCCAAAAGTATGGAAACTTTTAAATAAGTGAAAAAAAATGAGAATAACGGTAACGAAAGTGTACGAAATCAGTATTTAGTAGCGTATCCTAAAGCGTTTATGACAACCTGGCAGCGTCTAGGCATAGACTCGATGAGTTTTTCGATTTTGGCTTAAGGAATATCAGACCAAGCTTTAGCAAGTACATTGAATTTTTCATCGGCATTTTTGACTCTAATCTTGCTGGTGGCACGTTCAAATTCATCCCAAAGGTTCTCTATTGGATTGAGATCAGCCGATTGACTTGGCCATTCAAGAACTCGAACTTTTTTCGCCTTAAGGTAGTTTGTAACCAAGCGCGATTTATGCTTTGGGTCATTATCCTGTTGGAATAGGAAGTTTCTTGACATTGACGACCTTGCGAATGGTAGCATTTGTGTCTCCAAAATGTCCTTGTATATTAACGAGTTCATTATTCCATATATACGATAAAGGCTATCAACGCCAGAACGATTGAAACATCCCCAGACCATCACCGATCCTCCGCCGTGTTTTACAGTGGGCAATTGGTATTGAGGAAGGAAGCGAGTATTCTTACAAGGGAACACTTTTAGTTGGTCCAAGCGTTTCGAAAAATCTTTGGTATCATTCGATAGAGAATTAAATTCGAAGTCGTTTTCGACAAAAATTAGCTGCTGAAAGACCAACCTGGCTGAGTAACAGCCCTCCAAAGTTGGGTTTCGCGACAAGTCTGGGGATAAGGCCGCGCCAGGCTATTAGTAACGAATTAGGTCCCGATCTAGTGATAACTATGCTAGGCTATTGCTATTTTGGTTCCGGGTTCGACCTCCCGAGACTTTTTTCCCTTTTATTTTTTCTTCTTTTTTGTGTATGTTAGACTTATAAATATGTCAATATTGAAGAAGTGCATAGCACGAAATGCCCTCAAAAATGATTATTGTTGTTACTGTTACGGTTGTCTTATTAGCTTTAATAAATAATGTACCTCTTTAACATACATAAAAAAAGTGGAAAAAAATCTCGGGGAGTCGAACCCGGGACCAAAAGAGTGGTAGCCTAGCACACTTACCACTAGATCGGGACCTAATTCGTTACTAATAGCCTGGCGCGGCCTTATCCCCAGACTTGTCGCGAAACCCAACTTTGGAGGGCTGTTACTCAGCCAGGTTGGTCTTTCAGCAGCTAATTTTTGTCGAAAACGACTTCGAATTTAATTCTCTATCGAATGATACCAAAGATTTTGCGAAACGCTTGGACCAACTAAAAGTGTTCCCTTGTAAGAGTGGGTCCCCGGCTCTCGAGGTGATGAACTGTGCTCGATAGAAACGCCTCTGCAAATACAAATTCGCAGTTCTGCAATCTCTCCTAACAACTTCTAAAAAAATTTTATTGGGAAAAATTATTTAGGCAATTCGAAAAATTTCATCTTGAAATCAGAGGAAGTGGCTTTCTTCTTTCCTCTTGCCTTCTGCGCTCCTCAAAGAGGAGGATCTCCTGGAGCCGGTGGTAGACCTGGAGGAATGGAGCATGGCCCTCACGGTGGACCTCCTTTTTATCTCCAAGGGTTGAATAAGACTGCTGTCGATGAATACTTCGCCATTATTCGCAACGATAATGAGACTATCACTGCCCAGAACACTAATATCGATACATGGGCTGCTAAGTGGGGAGTTACTGTAAGTTTCTTGCTCATTTTTATGATAAATCTTTTTAGGCTCAAGTGACCACCGATAGAGCTAATGAGACCGCCTTCCGCAATGAACTCGCCCAGAACATTACCAACCTCATTGCTCAACTTTCTTCTGTCAATATTGCTCTCCAGCAGATCTTTACCAATCAATACAAAACTCGCGCCCAGGGGCGGGACTTGAAGGGAGGCCTCCGACGATACCGTTGTTGTCTCCAAGTAGTTCTTAAATGCGCGGTATTCTACTCTGGCTGCTTCTGTTTCGACTTCCTTCCGGCTTTGGGAAATCGCAAAATTCGTGAGATAATTCTTCATTATATCGATGAGTCGAAAGATCCTACTAAAATTTGCTTCAAAACTATAGACAATTTACCTTATAAGCTCGACAAGATCATGCTCATTCGTGAGTTTTTTTAATGATTTGGTCTTTTTCTGGACAACACAATCTCGAAAAAATTTCCAGAATAAGGTGTGAAACGGCTTTTGCATCGAATTCGTTATCATCCATTCTTTTCCTCAACTTCTTTAAATCTCTTATTCCTATCTTCATCCAGAGTTTGATTTACTTGCTCCTTAAAGCGGACATGCCTTTCAGAGAGAAGATTTTCAATTATTTCTTGTTTGATTTCCATTAGACGAAGGAAAACCTGTTCGTATGATGGAGGATCCTTGGCCAGATCGCCTCTCAAAAGATCTCAATAAGCCTTGAGCATTTTATCTCTAAAACTAATGTTCAAACATTAAAATTACTTCTTATCTAATAACCTGCTCAATTGAATTGATTGGAGTATCTTCAATTCTACAGGGTGCGCCATAATTACGGGCCCACTCCGAAATTAGGGAAAATGGCTCGAATCTCGATCCAGAGTTTTTTTAAACAGTATTCTTTGTGTTTTTAATATTTTTAAGATGTTTTCCTATATTTAAAACCAGCTATATTGTATTTTTTTAGAATGGCAAAACCCTCGCCATACCGACAAGTTATCATTGATATGCATCGCCAAGGTATGATGGCACGGTCGATCCAGCAACGACTAAACATATCTCGAAGACTTATCAATAAAACCATTGCAAGGTTCAAGGAATTAGGCACTGAAAAAGATAGACTTGGGTGTGGAAGACCTCGTTCTATTTCAACAACGACCACAATCAAAAAAGTACGAGAGAAGCTTCGAAGAAACCCAGAAAGATCCGTCCGTCAGATTGCTCGAGAGATGGACATTTCTAAGACCACAATGCGCCGTGTTGTTACAAAACATCTCAAAATGAAGGCCTTTAAAAAAAATAAATGCCACGGCCTGACAGAATCTGTTAAGGCTAAAAGAAAGGATCGTTGTCGCTCTCTCATGATAAAATACCGTAACCATGGTCATCGCACCATTTTATTTACGGATGAAAAGGTTTTCACCGCTCAACAAGTTCTTAATAAGCAAAATAATCGAATTTATGCAGTTTCAAACCCACACAAAGCTGTATCACATGTTCTTCATCCAGCCTCGGTAATGGTATTTGCTGGAATCACTTACGACGGAAAGACATCACTAATTTTTGTCCCGGCTGGAATTAAAATCAACTCAGTCAATTATTTGGATCTTTTGAAGAAAGAAATTCATCCATGGGCCCAAAATCATTTTGGAAAACGTCATTGGACCTATCAACAAGACGGTGCTCCAGCTCATAAATCTCGAATTGTCCAAGACTGGTGTAAAGCAAATTTCCCTGACTTCATTAGCTTCAACGAATGGCCATCTAACTCGCCGGACCTGAACCCGTTGGATTACAGTGTATGGTCCTTTCTAGAAGCAAAAGCCTGCAAAAGTTCGCACCAAACGATCGAGTCTCTCAAGAAAGCACTGGTTAAAGCATGGGATGAGCTAGATTTGCCTTACTTGCGTGCCACTGTTGATGACTTTCCGAAGCGTCTTAAGCTTTGTTGTAATGCTGACGGGGGACATTTTGAAAGTTGATTGTCTATTGTATTTATAGTTAAATGAACTTTGTTTTCCAGTTGTGAGCTTTATGAGTTTACGATTTTTTTGGGTTTGGGCAGTCTCTTGAATGTGGGCCCGTAATTATGGCGCACCCTGTAAAATTTGAATCAACAGCTATTTCATGAATTAGGTTCATATTGTCCATATCTATCGACATGCTGAGCAGTTCTTGTGGAGAACCTCCTACTTTCTCATCCTCGCATCGAGACGCTGCTGTTATTGGTGTTTCTGCCTGACAAAAGACGGAGAACTGCCTAGAGCTTATGTAGTTCGTTCGAATCTATTCGGCATCATTACTAGATTATTGAAATTTTAACAGATAACTTTTGCAAAAACTACTCTTCGCGGTATAAGTCTTCTACTCCGAATTGAGCAACTCCTTCCTCGAATGGAATATTAGCAACCTATAATAAGAAGAAGCAATAATATAAAATTATTAACTAACCTTCATGAGATAACGCATTTCTTCCTTGGCAAGCCACTTCTTCTGCTTGGCGGCTTCGGCGGCCTTTGCAACAGCCTTCTCGTGCTCTCACTCTCTAATGTCAGCATGATACTCGCGAATTTGGCGAAGACGGTAGGCTCCCCAGAGAATTCCAAGTCCAAGAGTTGCATACCTGCAATAAAAAGTAAATAAAATGTTTTTTTCAACCGTATTACTCTCATTTTATTTAACCCATTCACGACGAAGCATTTTGAAAGAAAAAGTGCCGCGGGACGAACGCATGTTTTTCCCGCTCGCACCTGTCCGCCAAAATTGGCTGACATCGTCCCACAAAATTTTTTATTATTTTTGCGTTCTTTTCGTGATTTTAATCTATCTTTCTTCTTAATGATCTGTTTCAATGCTTATATTTTTAGTAGTCATATTATGAATGAAATTCTTAATGATAGTTTTGACAAGCTCTTGCTTAACAGTGACGAAGAAGACGATGAAAATGGAGAGTCTTTTGCTCATATTTTGGTTGCTAAGGATAAGGAAGAAGAGGAAGATTGTGATGAAGATGATAATACACTTGTGGAAGAAGAATGTGATAAAGATGATACCACATCTGTATATGATGCTGATGGTTGGTCGTCTACCGTCAAACATTTGGGATTATTTACTTTTGAAGCGACTTCACGTATTATGGGCGTGAATTCTCAAAGTCACCCAATTGATGTTTACAAGACTTTTCTGAATGATGAAATTGTTTCTGTAACTCTAAGAGAAACCAATAGGTACGGATCGCAGAAATGCTCAACGTTTAAACTCCTTGAAGAAGATGAATTTCTAAAATTTATCGATTTATGTTTATTCATGGGCCTTGATAGAATGCCGACGTTACGTCATTACTGGTCAACAAAATCTATTTATGGAAACAAAACGTGTTCTAATACCATGACACGAGATCGGTTTGAAACAATTCTGACTAATCTGCACTTTTCTAATAACGATGAACAAGATAATACTGACCGCCTTTTCAAAGTGAGACAAATTTTGAATATATTCAACAAGGCTGCAGAATCTGCCATTGTTCCAGAAAAAGAGATTACTATTGATGAATCATTAGTCCCTTTCCGCGGTCGTCTTCATTTCAAACAGTACATTCCAAACAAGGCACGCAAGTTCGGCGTGAAGTTATTCAAATTGTGTTTACAAGGAGAATACACGTATAGAATCGAGATGTATTGTGGCAAGTTGAACCAGAAAGAGGGATCTGTTGCGGAATCTGTTGTGATACGTCTGATGGCTGGCCTCTTGGATTGCGGCAGAACGTTGTATTATGACAACTGGTACTCCTCCCTGTCATTGACAAGAAAGTTGCTGCAACACAAAACTGATTATGTGGGAACGTTCAGAAAAAACAGAAAAAGATACCCGAAGTCTGTGACAGCCAAGAAACTCGGAAAAGGTGGTATTATTGGAAGCCAGTCAAAAGATGGAATTACGGTTTTACAGTGGAAAGATAAGAGACCAGTATTTATGACTTCGACATGCCATGGTATGGAAACAAATGAGAAAGGACAGCCACTGTTGATCAAAGATTACAACAAATC